>CM023357.1:616195-870868 GCA_013282895.1 Eriosoma lanigerum | reverse complement strand
ATTATTATTATTATTATTATTATTATTATTATTATTATTATTATTATCATTGTTAACATTAAAAAAAAAAAATACTATTTATTTCAAGTGTTTAATGGACGTAGGATATGTTAGCTGTTTTTATAAAGTTACATGTCTTTATATTTCATATATAGAAAATAATAGTATGTATTATTTATGATTTTTTTATTAATATATCACTTTACAATTAGTCTAATATTGTGTCTCACTTGATCAAAAAATCGTAGTGTGAAATTTAGTGAGGTTTGATGTTTTTTTGATGTTTGTCATGTTTCTTATTGAACTTATAAAAAGGATAAAATTATTCTACAAGTATGAATATTAAAACGAAAAAAATAATGTACATAACATACTTTAAAATTGGAAAAAAAATATTGTTTTTTCGTCCAACTAATTACGACATTTAACGTTAAAATTAAAAAAAAAATACACAGATAGTTGCATATTGAGAATTTTTTAGTATAATAATATTATTAATAGAAATAAACAAATAAGACATTGTGTATAGTTTTTCTTTATTATCGTTTACTAATTCTAAATGGTTAAAAAAATGTCCAATAAGTAATGTAAATTAAATTTTCTAAACTATTGAGGTCGCTAAAAATTGCAAAAAATGTAATGTATAAATATGCTTAAAAGCTGGAGGTTTTAACTAATTTAGGGATAAAAACCTTCTGTGAAGTAAAAAAAAAAATGTAATAAGATTTAAATGTCTAAATATTTTATTTAGCATTCGATTTCGTCAATCAGCAATATTTTTCTGTCATAAAGGTTGGACACCCTACAGATATTAGCATTTAAATTATAGTTTTATATAATATTTACAATGCAACCATTGACTTATCCTTACTTAAGGATGTAAAATTTATTGGCTGTGCACAAAGATTAAATGGTATTTTAGACAATATCCATCTATATTCGTGGTACATCTTCATGATTGGAGAAGTGGTTATAGGTTAGTAAGTTATGTAAGTAATAGTTAATGGTAAGTTTTCGATGTTTTTTAATAATTTGAAATATAATATACATGATGTTAGGATAGAGCATCAAATTTACGGGGAAGATATTATCTATCTTAACTATTATTATAACTAGGTAACAACCATTTTAATGTGTTAATACCGTCAAACTCACGCCGGAAAAAAATATTCGCCAAATAACTATAAAACTTATCGTTAAAACTAATACTCATATATTATATTATTAGTCGTATACGAGATTTTAAACAAATCATATCGAGTTATTATTTACAAGTTGGCCACTTTTAGACGAAAAAAAAACTCATAAAAATATTACGAAAAATGAACAATGATTGTGCGATTCGAGTGCATTAAAATCGTATTTTATGACTGAGAACGTGTTGTCGGAACACGTAAATAAATTGAGCGATATAAAAGAGTCGTTTTTAAGGTTCGCGTCACGCTACGACTTTAAGATATGCGTTATAATAATAATATTTTACTATATTACAAATACGAATAGGTATAATATAATATTGTATATTGTATATTGCTTTATTTTAGTATTTTTCATTCAGTCGATTCATATTTTTTATAGCATTTCCCATCACAAATATAATATTTTGTCACTATTAGACATTGACGTTGCTGTGATTATTATCTAGCAGTTTTGTTATTTTGCAAACATAATATTTTTGTAGAAATTTCAACCATAGTAACTTAAAACGTTAGTATTGTTTTTTATATAACTATATAAATTCGTACTAAATATTTCCTGAACTAACAAACCTCATCTAACCTAACAATGATATTGGGAATCCATAGTTCACACCTTTTTTGTACCAGTATTCGAAAAATTATAATTAGAACAAATTGACTTAAGCTTTTTTTTTCATTAGTTTACTTAAAAAATTCATGATAGAATATGAATAATATTATATATGAATTTTAAAATTGTATTAAAAGATTGATTAAAAATTGAAATTTTGCTGCATTTTTGCTATAAATTTGAAATAAAAAAGATTTTCAGTGAATAAATATGACATAATGTCTTTCTTATTAGACGTATAATAGGTATATAGTCTATGGGCATTACTAATGTAGGTTCAATCAGAGCCAATTTAATAGTCCTGGGCTCCCTATAATTATAAATTTTCCTGATGTGGACCTGTTGGGGGAAATTACAATTTCCTGGCGAACGAATCCCTTCTGGCGAATAGGACCGTGTAATCGTAGTAGTGGTAGTTGATACTATGACGAGGGTTGCTCTGGCCAGTGAAGAGATGCTATACAACTATTATAATATGTACAGGGATAGCACTATTTACTTATACCACGTCGTCGTCATCGTTATTGTTGTCGTCGTCAGATAGATGAGGTACTTTCAGGCATGTCCTCCATTGATGTCCATTATAAATTATTCCACAAACCATTACGGTATTACCTTTTGTTTGGTCAATAACATTGTCTGTTTCGTTCCAATATACCTATAATTTCTCTCATTCGCTATCAATTCGTATATAACACGAACGAGATATAGTTTAAAAATGAGAAAAACAGAAAGATTTGATAGAATCCTTTCTAGGTAGAGTATCAGTATATTTTTATCAAATACAATGTATAGCGTGATCGTAGTAATTAACACTAATTGTATTATTATATTTTATAAATACACTGAACATTTCTATTTACTGCATAAAATCATACGGTTCATCTTGATGTGTCGTGAATTTTGATGTCACAAGTCTCATCATATAAGGGATACAAAAACTTTAAATTAAATATATCTCATAACTTTGATAATTTATTATTGATTTTTAATTAAACTGCATAACTCCAAATTTTGATTACCTCTACAAATTTAGTAACAGGTATTATTGAGCAAAGATAACTAACATTTTATTTCAAAAATGATAAATAATATTTGGAATATAAATATTTAAATATACAGGTAGATTAAAGATAAATTATAAATAATAAATAAAAAAAATAAAGATATGATATAAAAATATTTAACAATTCATTTAATAATTTGTAGAAAACGTGGTGATCCGAATGAGTTATGTATTTGATATATAAATAATCACAAAAACGGTATAATAATTTAGAACACAAATGTATATTATTACATTAGTTTTCAGACGGTTATGAAAGAATTATTAAATTTAAACACTATATGTATATTTTATTATCTATAAATAAGTTGACGAAGATAACACAATTATTTATCTAAGATAATAGATTAATTAACCGTTTTATAAATTATCTAATTAAGATAAAATATGATTAATTAATTATCTATTAAATTAATGTTCAATACTGGTGACAAGTTGACTATTGTTCGAAAAAAGATTAATAATAATAAAAAAAAATATATTGATTCATAAAATCAATCATTACAATATGGTACCTTCTTTCCTAAAAAAAATTAAATAAATATTATTATCAATTTGGAACTAAAAAATCGAATTTAATCGTTCGAAATCTATTGTTTTAATGTTATCCTTCTTTGTGACCTTAAAACTGCATATCTCTCGTATTTTTTTTAGGTATACTTTACTTCGAGACTTTAGCCACCAACTTGATGATCTTCGGATAACACACATCATCTATATAAATTTCCTGTCTTTTTAAATCATATATATAGTATAAGCCCTCAGCAAGGAGAAACTTCCTATATATAGTTCATATGAAATCGTATCATATCATTTACATTTTCCATATGATTGCATATTCAATATATGTTAAGTCTATACCACATGGTTATAAATGTTAACTACTGAATCATAAACATAATATTATATTTATGACTTAAAAACTAAAAATAAGTAAATGTACAACAATAACTCTGATTAATAGCAATCTAATGGTTATAATAAAAATATATTTATAACAATTATATAACATTCTGTATTAAATTGTAATTATAATTTACAAAATACGATCCTAATCTCAGATTATAGGTAAAATGGTTAACTTAGGTTTAAATACTGCATGTTTTAATAGGTTTCTATTAATTATTGATAACGTGTATTATATAAATATAAAAATGATATAATATATGACATATTTTTTATAATATTATTTGTCAGTGCTTTGATTAGAATTTTTCGTTTTTAACTAGGTATTACATATTACCCAAAGCCTAAATTATTAAATTAACATTAATATTCGATTTAATACTAACCGATATATTTTATACAACTTAAATAGTATAAATTGTCGTATAATAATATTATACCATATAATAATTATAATAATATAATATTAATGAGTATATAAATTTAAAAAATATGATGTAATTAAACAAAAAAACAGACAATAGTTTATCATTCGGCTTAAAATATTATACCTACACAAGTTTAAAGTATAGAACGCACTAATAAATTATTTTTACAATTAATTGCTCTGTAAAATATTAAATAAATATAATATAATATTTAAAATTAGATTTCATTTTTTTTTTTTTTTTTTCATAAAAGTCTGCTGAGCTAAAGAAATTAAATTGCCCGAGTTGGGCATTACTAATATTAACATGTAATAACAACACAATAATTTTTAAATTCTATTTTAGTCTAAAGAATTAAATATACATTTATTAATTACATTACTAAATATATTTATATGCTGGTAATTAAAATATGAAATAATAAAATTCAAATCAAAATGCATAAAGCATTGATGTAAATTTTATTATAAACGTTTGAATATTTAAAACTTGTTTGTGCAATATTTTGTAATAACGTTTTTAGATTAGGTTAGGTTAGGTCTACTGAATATTTTTGGAATATAATGAACCATAGTTGCATTTTGTAAATGGGAATTTCTTTTAAATGAACCATTTTAAATTTTCCATTTAAACATTTTATATAATTTAATTTAAGTATATTTAATTAATTCAACACATTGAATAACATAATATAACATGAACAATTGTTAAATCTATTAAAAGTAATTTATTTCTTTTATTGAAATAAATGATTACAAATAGATACTTATATTTGTAAATAACAAGTAATTTTAATTTGTATATAAAAAATACGAATTCAAATAAATATATGATAAAGTACTATATGTTTTAGAATAGGTATTATTAGAATAGGTACATTTCAATACAATAATTTTATAAACTTCTTATCATTTAGATATGATCATACAACGAATATTATATAATATATAAATAAATAATAAATTAATGTAAAATAAAGTACATACGTGAAAAAAAAATAGGATTATAAAACTAAATAACTGTACAAATGTTAATTTTCTTATTCTAAATATCTGAATATAGGATTGGTTACAAAAACGGTGAGGATTGTATTCTACGCCTTTTCATTGTTATCTAGGTTAGTTTTGTAATATAATAATAATAATATACCAACTCGATCACTCTGTAGGTTGCAGGTATAGTAAAAATACAATTTATTATTCGACTATTGGGATTTGATTACAACAAAAATCCTATCGTTATCTTTAGACATTGACGTGACAATTCTTCGCGATATTTCTGGACCCGAGTATACATTTTTACCTGCTCCAAACATTTATTAGCTTGTTGTAAATATATCCAAAACGAGCCATTGTTATAGTTACTTTGCTACGAATTGCCGAGCATTCGAAAAACTCGAAACACATCAGTTGGCTACAATTTTAATTATTATTGTGCGTTTAACGACTATTGGAACGTTGGCATTTGGCCTGATGGCTCGTATAATAATATGTAACAGTAATTGTATAGAGATAAAAAGTCTGAACAGAACATAATAAAAATAAATATGAAATATATTTGCCAGATGTCAAGGCCAATTATAGACTCGACTATATTATACTATTACTATATTTATTGGCAAAATGTGTTGTATACGCTATACTTGTATATTATTATATTACCGTCTCGCAATAAAATTTATCGATAATTTTTAAACATCGTTTGATTTTTATTTCTCATTTTATTTAGTTAGTCTCTGACGACTTGCGTTAAATAATAATAACAGCAACATCATCAAAAGCAAACAATTATTATTTACTCGTATTTCCATGGAACGTTGTATATTGCTTTTGATGCGATTGAACACTCAAGTGAAAATTTCCAAACACAAATGGCTTTGGCACGGATAATTATAAGAATATGAGAGGCCGGGCACACTTGTTGTGCGCAAATAAATTATAAGTACAACCGGATCGATTTATATCGACTGATGTTTTAATTTGATGCAATTTTTATAAAACTTCGAAACTTATAAACTTAACCTAACCTCTGCTTAATGTTTTGTAATCCATTACCAAACATGATTTTTATGTTTAAAAAACACAACATTAATAACAAAATAACAAATTAAATTTGTTTGTGAAAAACAACTATCTATTTTATTGTACCAACTGATAATATAACAATATTAAAAAATAATATTTAGGTATTCAAATGTTTGTTATATTTAAACATTTGTTCACGTTCAAAAGGAATCTTACTATGAAAAGTTGGAAACTTCAGGTCTATGAGCTCTAAGGTCCCTAACTGTGATTCACGAGTAATTAAATATGCTGGTTCTGCTGAATAACTTATTTATATATCAATGGTTATAAATACATCATATGTTATTTTTAATGAAACTTATATCGAAATTAATTTACATTTACAAGAATATTATACGAATAAAGGTATATTAATTTTTGTTTATCAATCATTAACACCTATAAATCTTCAACACCTTCAATATTCTTTAACGAAATACTAATCTGACAGTAACAAAATTTAAAACAATTTTCAAAAAGTAATTTATAAAAAGTTTGTGAACCCCTGAATAGCTGATATACCTACTATTTATTATTATGGTCTAACACATGCGTACATAACACAAATTGCCCGACGTAGTTGAAAAAAATAACCCTTTTACCGAAAGAATGAGAAAAACGATTTTTCAGAGTCATAACCGACAACGGACTCGACATGTCTCGAAATAACAAAAGTTTTGAAATGATAATAACAATAAATACAAAGCCATAATAATATGTGATGGGGGAAAAATGCGTATAACGAATAAATTGAATTTTGATGTTTATAATTAAACATACGCCTACCACATGGCCTCGTCGACCCGTACGAATATTTATATACATGATATGACATATTATAACCACCTGATTTCTTAACCCTTTTGCTTTTATTATTTTTTTAAACACCTCTATACTTGTTCAATAGGCATGGTTTTATAATGAGGTAAGGTAATAGCTAATTTTGCACTGCATAAAGATCGAGTCCAAATAAATATCGTAATATTTCACTGGATAAAAATTATTCGATTAATTTTATATTATGAGTGGAGCGCGGAAAGTATTTTACTAATAACATTTTTATTGTTTATTCTATTGTCTGTTTATTCATTAGAATAACATATTATAAAATTTTTAATAAAATTTGTATATTAGAAATATTGAGCCATTATTATAAAAACACATTTAAACAATTATTATAGCATTAAAAGGACGCTTACATTCACATATTTTATTGTATAAATCCATCTCTATCTCCATCTATTTAACAAAAAATCAGTCACATAGAATTTAAATTACTATCAAATTTGAGTTAATTTAATAGATAGATATTTATTATCAAATTTAAAGAGTGGAACATTAAAAAGGTTATCACGTGGATTTTTGGTAAAATTTCATCTAACAACGAAGATAAATGTTTTAATTTTTTTTTTTATATATACAATAATATATATTTATACGTTTAATGGCAAACAACATTTTATAAAAATCCCACGAGCGAAAATGTTTCACTCTTTAAATTTGGAATAATGAGTGTTTTATTTGTGATTTTACAATAAATTCTAAATGACTGTGAATTTGTTATATTTTTTCATTCTTGTTGAATATCTATTCAACAAGATGGAGATAACAAATATAGATATAACGTCCGAGCATTACTAATTTTACTATTTTTGTATAAGTATAGATTGTAAATATATTTGTTTCAAACTAATTTAAAAAATATATATTATTAAAACTATGAATTCGCTATGACATAAAACTACGGTTATTCTATGCAATGGATTGATCGCGATTTAAAAGTAAAAAAAAAAAAATAGTTGAACCCCACACTGAGAGTATTAATTTGTAAACCTATCTTCATTCGTCGTTTCTTCGTTTGTTTTTTTGTATAGTCATTTTAATAATATTATTTAATTAAAATACCCGCCAGACGACGCTTCGTCTGTTATATCGTAAAAACGTATATTACATAATATTATTTAAACTAAGAGCATTCCGCTGTCTCGCAATAAGCGTTTTCCACGTAGAACAAAACAGAACATTCAGTCGAGAATTTACGTCTCGTATAGTTAAAAAAAATATGTATAATTTTTGTTTAAAGAAAAAGACGCGAACGTTTAAATAATTCCGTCACAATACACGAATATCGCAATGTTTTATTTTACACCGAACAGATTATTTTTCGTTCTGCAAAAAAACTTAAGATAATATAGATAAGTTTTTTTTCAGATGCTATGAAATTCAATATTTCTATGTAAAATAAAAAAAAACTTTTTCTATTTTTTGGTGTATTATTGTTGATTTTTATCAACCGTATTTTAATAAAAATATAAATTATAAATTCAGTGCTTCGAGGGGATGAAAATATATATAGCTAATTTTATAATTTGGTTTTTAGTTTATTAATTTAAAAACTTGGACCAATAATCAAACATTACAAAATAAACAAAAATTTTACATTATATAATATTATTATTAGCAGGATAACACTAAAATACACATAATATGTACTTAAAAACAAAACAAAATATGTATATATTTAAAATAATATTTTATTAATTAATTAAGGTATTTTTAATATTTTAATAAATTCTACAAATACAAAAACTTTATATTTGGTAATATAATTAAACATTTCAAACTGATTCATATTCTGCTAATTTTTCAATAGAAATTCAAAAAAAATGTTAGGTACCTATAATATATTAATGTTTTTTTTTATTTGTGAAATATTATGCAATAATAAGATTTGAAAAATGTTCAATACGTTGTTAAAATAGAAATGATCTAAAAAATACATTTATATGGAAAATAAAATTACATTAACTTGTTTTGTCCTAACATATAAAAAATATGTAAATGCCACAATATTCCTTTATCATAATTATTATTGTCATTTCTCTTTTTTGAGTTTTTAAATAATAATAATAATAATAATATACGCTTATAATGTGTTTATGAACAAAAAAACAATTCCATCTTTATAAATCTACTTTCAATGAATTACGACCATCCTTATTTCGTTGTGGTCACGGTCCGAACATAACCAAAGTCAATTAACTACCATAGCAGCGTACCAAGTGCCGCTACCGTATAATTCACATGACCCCCTATGGATCGAAAAATATTAGATTTTCGCGATAACCAAAGATACATGGTTTTTTCAACATCTAATTTAATAATAGCTGGCTGAAAATCTATTTTTTTTTTAGAAAATTGGATGAATGAAATTAAATTTAAACAAATATACCGCAATATATTTGTTATCATATTATAACATACAATGATAATAACTAAGACTTTTGGAACTTAAAAATGTCAAAATTATTATTATTATTATTATTATTATACATACGTGGCATTTTGTAATAAAGGTAGTCGTCTCAGTCCAGTGGTCACGGGACGGTTTTCCGGCGGTAAATAATTATTAATCGCCTCTGCATCCATCCCCATAACATACGCACACCCAATTAATAACTTTTCTACCCTTAACGCGGAACTTTATATCGGAGCTTGGTCGTCGGTACTACACGGTGGCATAAGGCCGCTGCAACAGACTTTAAAACAAATTTCGAACAACGTCATCTATTGTACCTACGCACTACGCCATACTCATTTACATACCTACCATAATGTTATAAAAGTACTTCCATGTTGTTACCTAACCTAACTGGTATATATAAAAAATAATGGTTAAATCACAGAAATTTCTCACCCTCCAACCAGAGGAAAATTTCCGAATTATCATGATATTTCTATAAATGTAGATCTATTTGAGTAGGTAGATGGTATTTGATAGGTATTATCAAAGTAGATTCGTATTTGGTATAAAACAATTTTTTACATTTGTTAGAAAATACAAAATTGAAAAATTATATTCGTATGTTTTTACGTGGTTTAGTTTGTATAAAAAACATTTATATTTTATTTTTAATGCTAAACATTGTTAATTTTTTAGTTCTTCGAATTTTTTTTATTTTCGTATTATTTTTATATGTTAATCCTGTTTATATAAAGGTTTTATGTGCAATAAATGATGTGCATTCTCGTCTGATCGTGATATACGAGTAATAAAAATTATTGTTATTTTTTAGTTTTTTCTATCAGTTTTGAAAAAAATATATAAATTTGTTTTAATCGTATTTGGTTTAGGTACTTCAAGCCTATCAAAACATAATTGTATTTTTTTGTATTGCACATTGTGGCCATATATAAGTTTTCTCATACTTACCATTTTTTTTTTCCTTTTTCATAGATTATCCTTTTTCTGAGTATTATTGTATATTTTCTACACATAAGTCGTTTTGGTATATCTGTATATATAAAAGATTAAAAACATAAACTACATTGGTCCAGAGCCGGTAAATGTCTAGGGCTAAATCATATTCTTATTTTTTAGGGACTAAATTGTATAAAAAAATTAGTTTTTTATATATACCTATATTATATTTTTTTAGTTAAACAAGGAATAACTTTTGTAGAAAATATATTCAAAATCATAGACAATTTTACTTCATAACTAAATAAAGGTATGTTTAAAAAATAAAAAATAAATAATGTGTCAAATAATAAAAATTAAAAATTAAAATGTTGGTTAATAATTAATTACTACACAAAGAATACAAATATTATAGTTTATTTAAATCATTTTTTTTTCTAACAGCTCGATGTAAAAGTATATCCAATATACATACTAAAGTACGAGTAATTTTTAATGAATATTATTATTATGGTAACACATTTATCTTAATATTATGTTGATCTTGATATACTTATAATTAGTGCCAAATTTAATAATAAGCTTATTTAGCTTGACAATTTTTTAATGATTAAGTTAGGTAATTAAATTAATAAATAAAATAAAGGATTTTAAAAAATTATACCAATCTATAAAACAATTTCTTAGTGATCATTTTTCTAAAGAAGTTTGAAATATAACACTATTAGCCTTCCTCCCTTAATTCGACTCTGCACTGAACATTAGTGGTATTTTATTTCAATTTACCAATTTTATCATAAAAACTCAGATTCAGATATGACTTTTCTTTCATTATAAGTGCTTTTAATTATTATTATACTTTAGATATCAAAATTAAATTGCATACCTATCTTTTAAAATAATTATTGCGAATACTACGTTATGCATTTAAAATTCTAAATCAATATTTACCCAATATAAACAACTATCAATATTGGCCAGTAAATGCATCGTGTTAAACGTACAAGTTGAATGCTTCGAATGGAGTAATTATTATATTATATTATTCAGAAAATCAGAATTACATAAATAACATTGTTTAAATCTATTAGAGGTGAAAATTCCGACTTTTTTATATCAGATATTTGAATTAATAATAAACAATAATTATTAACAAAGAACACGAGAACCAAATTTGTATAATAAATTAAATAAATATTATATGGTTACCGATTACCAATATTGGATATTATATGTCTTAAGTAATAAATTAACGAACGAATAGTTTCGGTAAGTATATATTCGTAATTATGAATGTGGATTATCAACTGGTTTCGTATGGTGTTTTATGATAAAATATCTATAGAGTATAGGGTGATCAGAATATTATGTAACTGAAATAATGGAAATAACATATTCACAATTTTTATAACATGCAATTTTGATCACTCTGTATATATAATGTAAAGTATGATTCACTTATACATACATAGAGCAGTCTGCTCGCCCATATCAAATTTAAAGTTTCTCCCCTTTTTTTATCTCTATCAAATGGCCGTTATTGTTATTTTTTCTGCTTTTATCCTTGTTTATACCATCATCGACTATATTGTCTATATTACACACCCTATTCGCTGTATTATGTGCTTTTAGCTAATGAAAACAATCAGCTATATATATAAATACAATTCCTTAAATGTTACTTTGTTAAGGAATATTATTGTACATGCTCGATTAATCGAGTTACAGTCCGTTTTGGCCGTGATGCAAAATTAATAAAATATTATTCGCAAAATAATTTTTGAACAGTATGAAATATAGCAAAAAACGCATTCGTTATACGTGTGTCGTGTACTGAGGGGAAAATATTTTGAAATAATGCATACTATATTATTATTTAGACATAAATAATTTTTAAATTACATTACACCACCGAAAATAAAATAAATATTATAATCAAAAAAAAGTAATTGTTTCAAGCTTTTAACGTCGACAATTTATAAATTTGTATAGTGGAAATCACACTGGGATAAGTTCACTTTGATATAACGTCTAGATACGTGAAAAGTTATTATTGTATACGTTCATTAGAATTAGATTACACCTCTTCCAAATTTAACTATTGTGTAATTCAGAAAAGTTTCGTCAAAAACAGTCAATATATATACAGTGCTTAGTAGCTCAGGACTTTTATTAAAAATATCAAAATACGTATAAACTTAAAAAACAAGAAATACGGTTTAATAACCCGTATATGTATAAATATGGTTATTATTGGAAATGAAAAATATTTGCCTAACAAAAATTATATTTCGAATAATATAAAATTGGTTACGCTTAGACATTTTTTTTTTTTTTTTGTATAAAATGTCTGTTAATATTTTGAGTGTTAAATGTTATGTTATTAATACTGATGTGTTATAGTTATGTAAAAATACATTATTACCTAGTGTGTTAAACGACTTTCGATTTCCAAATTGAAACGACTGGTATTAAATATGGTTTTATTAGCTTATAGATTAGTCATATATTCTTCTGTGATCTTTTTAGCTAGATCGATGTTTGTTTCAAATTCCAATTTTGGCATAGAATATTGTGTTACTAATTAGTTGAAAAATAATGGCGTTGGTTTGAAATCGATAACCTAATGTGGCAACATGCCAAAAAAACGAAAACACCACGAATTTCTTTATGTGAAAACATCTATCAATATTACTGTCTGAAATGAAGATACAGTATTTTAGTTCAACACACCTATTAAACTATATTAAATAGTTGCAAACTTATTATAAACCGATTGGAACATTTTCCATACAATTGTGTCAAATCGTGTGTCATTGGTATTTTTTATAAAATTATAAATAAATATACTGCGGTATCTGATCTGACACAAAATATTATAATTATGTGAGAAATTATTTTTTGGGGAAATTTTAAAACATCTCATATAAATTGATGTCACTCAATGACTTTGATTGAAAGAGGGAAGGGAGTTCTAAGAAAAACTTTTTAACAATCTTCCAAAGTTACATAAATAAAGAATCAATATCAAATTTTACACAACTTTATTTACGCTCAATAATCACCATCAAATGACCTTACCCTTACCTAATTTATACTTCGATTAAACACTCCTAACCTCAGAAAAAAAAATTTATCATTATTTGAATAGAAAAATTAATAACAAGAGAATTACATTTAAGAAAATATTGTGGAAATAAATCATAGATATCATGTAACTGGGGCAAATACAAATATTTTTATTAAATTTTTTTTTTATTTAAAATGTATTTTTATTTTCTCATATCCCTATGTCTGACTTTATTAAAAGTCACAAGTGTTTATTTTTACGAACTATACCTACAATATAAAGATCCAAATTTCTATCCCTTTTGACTGCTCTTACCATTAAGTTTTCATTCAAAATCGTAATAATATTATAGTTATAAAGTAAAAAAATATTATAGAAACTTTATCGCCGTCCACCGAAAACTTAATCGTACTTATAATCGTTTTAATGAAGTAATGATCCATATTAAACAGGTATATACAGGAATATATTTTTTTAGAGTTCCTCTTTTGTGTATTTCAACTTAACATTATATAGAGACTAATAATTGTTATATTATTAACAAAAAATGATTCGTTTAATAATAGCTGTTAATTAATTAATTCGTTCATTGAATTTAACAAAATGAAAATCTCTGTACAGCAAAACAAATATATTTGTTTTATTAGATAAAACGGTTATTTCATACGCTAAGTGAACTTTGAAGTTAAAATCTGCATTGATCATTTAATGTAAAAACTGGGCATACATAATGATAATTGTCGCATATACTATGTCCATACAACATGTGCGTAAGGCAATAATTTGCGGATTTTTTATCGGGAAGATATTATTTTATATCTCTATATATAATTTAAATAGCCTTCTCATCAATAAGCTCTTCCAAATATTATTCTCTATCTCTCTTATGTAACTTTAAATAAAGTCATATTGACTTCACATATTTAGTGTCATTCCTGGTATACTAATTTTATTGTCTATATTTTTTACTACAGCCTATGACCATAACGTCGACGGGTTTATCAACGGTATTTCTTTGGAATCATATTGTAAATTTAACCACGGTATCCGTCATTGGAAACATATAAAACTATAAATGGAAATATATTCACCAGAGGGCTGAGACAATTGTTGAAAGCAAATCTCATGCACATTACATATAAGCATTATTAAAATTATCATTTTATATAGTGCCTAAAGAATAATGCGACGATCGCGCGTCATTTGTAACATTCGTTTGAAAATGTATAATATCCTCGTCAACGGCATTGGATGTAACAACGCAAACAATAGACACCGGTAAGGGTGGTATATTGAGAATACCAATCTGGTTAATTGGTCCGTCCAAACGACAATATACGCAAATGTCTATGTGGTACGCATGCAGATTTAGAGAGAAATATTTTTCCACTCTAATAACGTGTTGTTGTAGTACGTGTCAGAAACGACAGAATAATATTTTACAGTTGTTATACGAATATACTAATGTGTAGCGTAAATAATAATAATAATAATAATAATAATAAATAATAACAATGACAATAGTATGCATATACACATTACTCGTGACCTTTGTCGCTTTAACCCTTTTGCCATTTTAGATGGTGACGGTTCTTTGAATACGCATTTATTACACGAGACCACGATAGCACTTTGATCTTTCTATATTCTTTCCGTTCGGAGGTTACCACGGTATCATGTTCTGTGCATATACCGTGTTAGTAAGGGTAATTACCATGATAAATAATATAGTGGCGAAGTCTGTTTAAGTGGAAAAGAATCGATAAATACATCAATAATGTAGCGAATAGATTAAATAAACGACAAAAACCATCAAGACAAATTTAAAAAAAATTAAATATTAGTTTAAAATATGTAGTATAAAACGATAATAATATAATCTAAAATCTATAATTAATAATATTATAATCACTTCGAATACTCAATTATAGTAATTATGTTCATTATTTTGATACAATGCATTTTTTTTTTTTTGTTGTCGTAAAATGTACTTAACTCCTTAAGTGGAAAATATATTTTAGGTAAGAAGCACTGATTATTTTAATGTAATTTTTATTTTGCGATTTTTAATGTTTTTAGACATTACTCATAAATTAATAATATAAATTATTGCAATTAAAATTAAACTGATACCATAGTTATTTTTTTCTCCAGAAAATTTGTTCAATTAAAACCTTTATATACAGAGTAATCACAATTTAATATTACATTATTTTTGAAAATAATGTATTTTTGAAAATATGATTTAATATTAAGAAGTCAAAAGACTTATAATTAAAACATACAATTAAAAAACAAACAAAATAGATTTTCGT
This sequence comes from Eriosoma lanigerum, assembly GCA_013282895.1. NCBI lineage: Eukaryota > Metazoa > Arthropoda > Insecta > Hemiptera > Aphididae > Eriosoma > Eriosoma lanigerum. The sequence continues at coordinate 855,010 of CM023357.1, read as the reverse complement.
AATTGATTTTTATTTCCTACTTTTAAATCCTGAGAATTAAAGCGAAGAATGTATTGGTTTTACCAAGATGTTTTTTTTTGTTTTTGTTTTTTTTTTTTATATGTATGAAAACACTTTTTAAGTAGAAATAATGGTCCGATTACACAAGTAATATATGATTTCAGTAGCAAATCGTGTCTAGTTGGTACTTTATTTAGCTCATATTTCGAATTTCTCAAAAGTTTTTCCTTTGGATACGAAAAACTAAGTTTTTAAACTTTTATAACTTTAAAATTAAAATTCCCGAAATCGGCAAAATAATGGTTTCTCTATTTTACATTTTTTAATGTCGTGATAACTAATTGAGTTTTGATCGTAAGGACTTGAAACTTTTTTTGAGTATTCACATAAGTGTTCTTCATTATAAAAAAAAATTTCGAAACGATTGATTTTTTGACTAGGTATAGAGTTTTGATTTTTTTTCCAAAAATATTTAATAATTCCTGCAATTTTTATTTTATTAGTTTGAAAATTTACTCCAATCATATACAACTTAATCTTTTTACCAAATATTTTAAAAATCGTAATTTACAATTTTTTTTTGTAAGCTTCTAAAATTTGAATATTTTTTGTAGAATTGAATATTATATATATATATATATATATATATATAAATTTTTTTTTTTTTTTTGATGTATGAAAACATTTTTTGGTAGAAATAATGGTCTGATTACCACAAATCGGGTATGCTTTCGGTAACAAATTACGTCTAGTTGATACTTTATTTAGCTCATTTTTCAAAATTCTAAAAAGTTTTTCCTTGGAAGAAAAATAACTACCAAAAGATGAAAGACAAAATTACGATTTCTGTTATTTAACATTCTTAAATTCCGCGATAACTATTTGAGTTTTGATCGTAGAGACTTAAACATTTTTTTCAGTATTAACGTATGTAGTATACAAGTGAGGAAAAATTTTGGAATGAATTATTAGTATAGTATATTGTAATATATTGAGTTTCGCTCAGAATCGTATTTCTAGTGCGATATCATTGAATTCATATCTTAAGTTTAATAATCCACTAATTTCTCCGAGGACCGATAAGATGAAGGAGGAACGTCCATAATCGACATTCGCACTTTTTTAATCGATAAATCAACAAATAATTATTGATAATGTGGTTTTTTTTTAAAATTTTTAAGTAATTTAAAATATTTTTCTGACTTTAAAATGCCAGTCCTAATAATAATTAAAAAATTAACATTTAATTCAAAAACACAATTAATATTATACTATACTATACTATCTTATCGTCCGCATTTGATCGAAAGATTATGACGATACACATTCGTCGAAAGAAAAACATAATTATTTTGGTAATTAGTCTGATTAATCGGACACGACTTACAGACTACAGTTAGGACTCGTGTCCCATTATAGTTTTCTAAGATGAAATCCAGAACTCGTTCAGGCAGTCACAACAACGTGAAATAATTACTTTTCGTCACTTATCCACGATGACAACTTCTATCATTATTAAAACTACTTAATCAAATAAATTACTAAAAATGTTATGTTCATGTACATTTCGTGTTCGATTGGTACATAATATTCAGGTCTGAACCTAAAACAAACTATATGGAAATAACCAGGGTAATAAATTTTAAAGCCATCTCGTTTTACAATCATTATTACATTTGGGAATATTATAATTATTATAGTTTATGCTTTGACAAGAAAATCTAAAAATGTGCAGTTCCGATTATCGAGTATATGTTTTATAACAACATCATTGTGTTTACACCAATATATCTAATACGACGAATTGTGTAAAATAAATATTTCCGAAAATTGAATTGTCCACCAAGTTAGACAAATGACAAAAACAGAATATGTATATTCACAGTCATTGTGTAAGTTGGTTTTTTCTTGCTTATCTTGATGCAGATTTTGAACTAGGGTGAAATGTAATGTAAAATGTATTTTAGAGTATTACTTGAATATTACCATTTGATGATTTTATAACCGAACTTTATCATTGCCTACGTAATCACATATTTAAAGCAAATTCGTCTTTTCTTGATATTCTTATATGAATGTGTATTGTCTGTTTCGATGTTTACATTATATAGTATATAACCCTTGTGCACAAACTTATAGTGACACCAATTTCGTTCATGTTCATATATTAACAATAATAATAGTATTTTATTTCCATTATTGAGACAAACGTATTTCATAAAAATGAAATTTAACAATATTCTAAGTAAATTTTATTATATGTATATTAAAAAATTGACAATTTTCCATTTATATACTTGAATATTTGTTTAAAGTAAAAAAAAATATTATAGAGAGTGATCAGAAATTTGTAGTACAAAAAAACACAAAGCAATAATCATTATTTCGCAATCCATACCGATTTTTGTAAGTTGATTTTTCAATCATTCTGTATTTGTCAAAATAAACTATTCAATCGTATTTTAAGTTTACAGCTACGTTTTGTTCGTCCCTTCTTTATTACGCGTATTACTTTTCTTTTTTTGCAATTTTTTCGTTACGCATGACAACATACGTTTTTTATCTATCATCGTTGCTAATTCAATAGAAAAATGTTTAAAAAAAATATATATAAAACAAGGTTTTTCGCTGACAGAGTAGGACGTCGACATAAGTTTGGGAATGATTTTAGGCGATGACAATGGGGGAAAGAGAAATAGGGACTAAAGTTCGGAAGGGAAACGATGATCGTCGTCTTATCGAATTTTCTTCGAAAACAAGAAGGGAAAAAATGCATTACTATCGGCGGCGTAGCCTGAGGTCATGGCGCAAAACAATATTGCCGATAAACCTTCGCGGATGATAAAATACGTAAATGTTCATTTGTTTTTTTCTTCTTTTATTATTTTTATTATTATTATTATTATTATTATTCCATCATGAATGAAGAAAAGAACCGTTTTCCTTCAAGCTAAACGATAATAATAATAATCTAGTGTTACGTAACGTCGCAATAAACAGACTCGACAGCGATGCACTCATAATAGTCATTCGATGGGGTGCAGAGTGGAAAAGAAATAAAATATCAGACAGACCGGAGAAAATGTAATAAATCTTTACTATCGCGTAAAAAAACTGTTAAAGTAATCTTCCGAAACGGGAATCCGCGTGGTTTTGCAAACGGACTTGTTGACTTTAAATTAAGAGTGAAAAGGTTAGAAATTACATTTTCCATAGTTGACTAAACAATTTATATTCTATAGGCAACGTGATAATTAAATTTAGCCTGTCACAGGTTCACATCTAAAGTAAAAAACAATAAGAATTATATTATCACACAAGTTTTTACCGTTTTAATATATTATTTAAAGTGTATGTTATAATATGAACATTACAAATAATGGCGAATACGTAAAATACTATCACAGAATAAAATACGAAAAATTGAATCATTAAAATAAACGAAACGCCAAAACCATAGATGTTATATTATAAATTTATAGAGGAGGTGACGAGGTAAGATAGTTGTTTTACATGAAACACGTCGAGGCCAAAATTTGTGTGATATTGAGAGATAATCAAAGACTTAGAGAAATGAATGTTCCAGAAGTAGTATACATTTGAGGAATTTTCTTTTGCACTTTAATCACATTATAAATTGTTTATAAGTCACTAAAACCACAAGTTAATCTCAATTTTCTTTACAAATTATTGGTCATTTAAGAACACTTTCTATTTCTGTATTATCTATGGAAATTATCTGTAGTTTTTTTATGATGAAAAAATATTACATAACCCACGTAATATAACATAAAATTAAAAATACAATAACTCCATTAGTGAGAGAAGTAACTAATATGAAAATTATTCTTTTAGATTTTGGCGTAGGTTTTATTAAATTAATAACTACGTTAATACTAAAATAGTAAAATGTAAAAAAAAAATACTTTTATGCAAATTTAAAATGAACACGTATGATATTTTTTTAATGGAAGATAAAACTAAAATAGAATATAAACAATATATAAAATGAAAATAAAATTACTGTAGACATTTTCTTTTAAATGTTAAATATAAAGTTAATTTATACATTGAAATTTAATTAAACGTAAATCGTTATTTTTTATGGCTTTCTCCCATATTCTAACGATATTTAGTTTCGACGACAATGAATACCAATTGAGAGCACATATTATTACACATAATGATATTACTACGTATAATTTAATATTTACTATCGTTTCTACTTCATAAAAAATATAATAATATGTTATTATATTATGTACACTGTCACACGTCTAACTGCTAAATTTATTTCGTCAGTTATACGACAAAATATGTAAAATATGTTGCTATCAGACTAATAACAGCTATTATATTATAATGATATTATACAGAAAAACGATAATATATTATACAATTAACGAAATTATATTTTTGTCTAATCAAAAGTTCATGAATAATAGAAACAATGACTGTGTGATAGTATTTTAAAAATTTAGAGTATGATTTAATTATTTTTATAGTACGGATGAATAGTATAAAAATAAGCAATATTTCTGGCATCCGTTATTGACTAGTCTCTGAGTCAAAACTCTCAAAAAATTATGCTTCTCAATTTTACTTTGTATTATGTTCAGAACTGAAAGTATAAGTGGTAGAAAACGACTCTATAGTTTTATTAAAAACTTATCTTTTTTAAACATTTTAAAAAGTGAGTTTCGTTAACTATACATTTAATTTTAACGATGACTATATCATTCATAATAATTAGGTTTAAACTCATTATAAAATTCACTAAGATAATATCTTCAATCAACCCTTAAAAACGCATATTTAAATCAGATAAATCAATAAAAAATAAGTTACTTCAATTCTATTAAAGCTTATAAATATGTTTAATACAAGTTTTGTAATATAAATTCTATATTCAAATTGTTTAAATCGTTATTAGTACACAATAAAATTTGAAATTTCACACTAAATTTAGATATTACATAAAATAAAATAACTTTACTTAAAAGTTCCTAAAACTCAATAATTATTTTGTTTAATAACTTCTTAAAGTTTCTTTAATATCTTCTAGTATAAATATTTTACTCATAAATTTGAATTGTTTTTTATTTCTATGATTAAGTATGAAATAATAGAGTTTAGGTATTATAGTATAATATAAATAATATATAGGTAGGTACTAATATAATATCGCGTAAATAAAGTTATCGACATGGTTTTATGATTCTTTAACTAAGATGAGTAAAATTTCAATTTCTAAAATAAACATAATTTTAGTACTCATTTTAAAAAAAATGGGTTTAAAGAATGTATTTCTTTAATTTTTGTGTTTGACTGTCGACGATATAAATATAAAAAAGTGAAAATGTCGATTGTGGACGTTCCACCTTCGACCCTTCGATCCTCGGAGAAATTAGTGGTTTATTATACTTAAGATTTGAATGCAATAATATTGCATTAGAAATACGATTCTGAGCGAAACTTAATATATTACATTATACTATACTAATAATTCTTTATAAAATATTACCTTAATTGTATACTACCTATGTTAATACTCAAAAAGATGTTCAAGTACCTACGATCAAAACTCAATTAGTTATCACGAAATTAAAACATTTTAAATAACAGAATCCGTAATTTTGCCGATTTTCCGCTATTTTTTGATAGTTTTTCTTCTCCCAAGGAAAAACTTTTGAGAAATTTTAAAAATGAGCTAAATAAAGTACCAACTAGACGCAATTTTCTATCGAAATTATACCCTACTTGTGATAATCGGACCATTATTTCTACCCAAAAAAGTGTTTTCATACACAAAAAAAATATAAAAACATCTTTGTAAAACCAATACATTCTTCGCTTCGTTCAGAATCTATAAAAGAAAACATATTTAAGGTTATGTTTTAAATGAAACACATAGGTTGATAACTGTTCTGTACGTAGTAGTAAATTAAACAATTATTTAAATCGTTTAAACCGTCGATAGAAATAGTCAAATAGATACTTAGAGACTAAAAAAATACTAAAATAAAAGGTTTTTTTGATTATTTGTATAACTGTTAATAATTTTTTTGTACGACGTTATTACCGCGTTGCAGGAAATTATAGTTTAAGTTTCCCTTTAAGCTGCCTATTATTTCTTTGTTCTGTTGTAACTTGTAATAAGGTGTACGTGTTTTTGACAATGCAACATTATAGTTACTAGTTGGTACTTCCGGAGTAACACTTCCGTTCGGTGATATTCTTCTTGACCACAATCGGTAACCATCATATGTTCATTTATCGATACTGTACACGAATATAAAAGTTTCATCCGAAAGATATAAAACTAACGATATAATCAAAGCCGTAGCCAGGAGGGTCGGGTTCAGGGTCCAACCCTCTCCCTAGATTTTATTTTTAAAAATAAAATTGATTATTTATTATTATTGCATAATTGTGTTACCGTGAAAAAATATACAATTTTATGTAGGTACTTTGTTCAAATTTTTACGTAAATGTAATTACATATTATAATATCAAACACTTATTGTTTAGCTATTTACGTTTTATTTACTTTAGTCAAAATAAATAATTAAAAACCCCCTAAAATGTTTTGCTGGTTACGTTGGATATAATATAATACTATATATATACTAATATGATATTATTCATCGATGACAAGATGAATGATACTTTTCCAGTGAAGAATAATATCTATAATATAAATATTATTGTGATAAAATATTAAATTAAATAATGGTGAAGGATAACACGTATATATTAGATATATATATATATATATATACATTGTATTATTATATTATACGTATATATTATATTTATCATACTAGATACTTATAATGTATGTTCGTATAAACACAATATTATGTCAAAAACGCGTTAGAAAAGCGTCAAGATAACCTATTTTGTATATCAATCATACTAAGCTGCTATCGTTTATAATTTTATGCACATTATTTTAAAGCTCGGGCTAAAATTTATAAATACGCGACTGTAGTACTATAATTTCGGTTTTTAACGTTACTATTAATTAAGTATTATTACATGCCGTCATTGGCAGACAAACGAGTAAATAATTATTCCAAAAGACAAGGCTACTCTCTATTATCTTGATCTTATAATATTATTATAATATACAAGAGGATATTTATTAGAGGAGCGATAGATCCTCTCCCTTGATCTTTTTTTTTTTACTTATACTTTTCGAAAACTTATACATATAAATAAATAATTTTTTATTCATATATCTATCATAGATTAAAAATAACTTTTCCCTTGATAAAATCCTAAATATGTAACTTTAACGTACTAAACTACCAAAGACAACATCAACTTAGCGAAATTTAAAAATATATTAATTAAAAAATAAAATATTTAAACACGCATTTGAAATACTTTTCCTGAAATATATTTTATAATATGTTAGAAATTAAATGCTCATATTAATATATTTTATTATACGATAATCACCTTCTTAATTTTAATACTTACATAGGTAATAGGTAAACATAATTTGACGTTTCATATTTTCGTGAAACTAAATAAGGTTCGAAATGTTACAAACGAACTCATAGGATGATTTACCACCATAGGCCGATATTTTGGAATTAGTTGATGACCCATTTATTTTTATTTAAATCATTTAGGTAAAATAAATCTTTTTTTTTTACATTAAATCAAGGCTGGGGCATCCCCAGAAAAATGAATGTATTTGTCAAAAATATTTTATAGTTTAAAACACTATCTTCCTCAGATGGTCGAAATGTGAGAGAGCTTGTTTAAGCTTTTTTTACGTCGGTAGTGTTTTCTAAACGATATAGTTTATATATTTTCTTAAAAATATAAATAAGTAGATGAACTTAATCGATGTTGATAACAATATTTAATAAATTATTTAGGTAGTTATATAATAAAATAATAATAATAATATCTCTCAATATAGTCATGTGTTCGCGCGATTTAATGGTACATCGTGTTGTAAACATTTTTATAAGAAGTACATATAAATTTGATTTACGATTATATAGACGTTATCAATCACGTTACACTATTTAATTGATTCAATTTTTAAAATTATAAAATAATTTGAGTACAGTTAAATACGTGTTATTAATTATAACTTATATCAGTTTAAATAGTATATTTTACAAAAAACTGGCCATATTGTATAACATCGTTTGTTACATATTAACAAGAATTTAATATTTCTTTACGATTTTTTATGAATCTAAATCAATATAATATTATACACGTTTATAGATGTTAAACCGATAATAACTTTTAAACATTCCAATTTTTATTTCATGTAGTCTTTGCTGGTTATTTTTTTACTGCTATATAGAAAATTGACCTTGACCTTGACGGTTCAACCCTTATAATAATTAGGTGTATAAGTACACGTAATTTTAGAAGGTTTATAATAATGTTAGTTCGAAAGATAATTTAAATTTTTGTAATTTAACTATACTAATAACATGTAAAAAATATTTATAATACGTGTACGTGTACGGATTTGATGTAAAATTATTTATTATTTTAACTTGAATCCAGTTTTATAAAAGTTATTATATTTTTATAGTCGTTTATGTGTGTATCATACCTACTTTTCCCTACAATCATTTCGAAACGAAAATCGGTCAAAGTCATCATAATACTATATCCAGAACAAAAGACAATAACGATTATTCTTTCTGAATCCTAATCTAAAATACTATTGCTTTGTACTGGTGGAAAAAAAAATAAACGAAAAGAAAAAAAAATTAATCTTTATCAGTTTCGAAGTAGAAAAAACACAACCATTGTTCGTGACTTTTTCACGAAAAAGAAATATATAATAATAACACGAAACACGTAGCATTTTGTGGAAAATTAATGTATGTTTTGACTTTCCGATGCTATTATTCTTCCTCTTTATATATATATATATATATATACGAGTATATATGTAGTCTGTTTTGCAAAAACATTATTAGAAATAAATAAATTCTCGAAATTGTTTATTAAATATAATATTATTGTCAGTAGAAGTAAAATACAACTAAGATTATTTTTAAAATAACTTTTTTTTAAGGTTATCGGCAAATAGTGTGCGAAATCATTTCTAAAACAATGAATAAAATTTGACGTAAAAGTTATTATTTAATAAAACAAATAGAAAATATAACATACTTTATATGTTATTTCGTAAGTTTTACAGAATAAATTATTACGATCGCAAAGTTTATATCATCTAAAATATTATAACTGTGTCCGTCTATGTTTGAATACGTTTTTACCACCGTGTAAATTATATTATTTATATTATTCTTTCAATCTGTTGGAAAAATACTCGTGAATAGACAATTTTATTTTAAATTATTTTGTAATTTACAATAAATTGTTTTTTTCGTTATTTTTATAAATCTAAGATAATCACTTTGTTGGAATTTGTCATTAAAAATTAAATTAATTTGTTTGTACGAATTTATTGCTCGTATAGTTATATACTTATTTTTAATTTTTTTTTTTTTTATAAGAATTAATACTAATTATCAGATATTTTACAATATAACATAACGTAATAACATAGGTGTACAAGACAATAATGATAATAACATTTACGTACAAAATTTAAATCACTAGAACAGTGATTTATATTGTACTATATTGAACTTGGCTCAGAATCGTATTTTATAATGCAATATAATTGCATTCAAATCTTAATTATAATAAACCACTAATTTCAAAATGTATACGAGTAAAATTTCCAACAAATATAATCCTAGTATTATGATAAACAATACTAAACATAGTTGTTGAAGTTCAAAAAATTGAGAACCATTGGGTTAAAAATTAACGAGGCAGGACACCCGGTATAATTTAAGTTATCTACGTACCCATCGTACATGTAATATTAAAATGTGTTACATATTCAGAAATATACATCTAATTTGTATTTATAAGATACTTTAAACTTTTAAATACTCGATTGTTTGCTAGTCTAATTTATTCGTCATAAGTACAGAGTCATGCAGAGGACTAGTAGGGATCTGTTACCGTAATGATACGTTAATTTTTAAAACGTTTGCCATAATACATTGTTAAAAAATCAAAATATTCCTAAAATGATAAACTCATTTATCTTGTTTTTTTATTTCAACATAATAATATCTATATCTATATACGAGAAAGAATATTACAAAATATCAGTATTCGTCACGTTATTACAATAATACAATGTAATTCTAGCTAGCTATAAGCAAATTTCACCTAACCTAACTTAATATAATATAACTTCACTTCGTCTAACCTAATTTATACTAATTTATACTTAAAAGGTACAATATTGTAAACTTACCAAATTAACTAACAAATTGGAAACTATGGTATTGAATAAATTTCATAAATAAAGTCTTATAATATTATAATATCTATACTATAATTTTTGTTGGACAATTACGGTAGATAATTGTTTTTTAATTACTGATGTCTGCGATAACGTGATTAATAATATTAATTATTTCTGCTCGAAATCTTATCTCTATGGTTTACTTAAAATCATTATTTCATCGAACGTACAGAAAAATTTAATAAAACGGAAATAATTAATTATAATAAAAAAATATCCACGTCAGGTTGACACGACGTTATACTTTTTAAGTGTGGACAAAACTACTTATGTTGACGAGTAACGTAATTAATTAGAATTATTAATATTATCTTATTTATTATTAATATTATTTGCTTACGAGTTTTATTTTGTATGTGAAATTTACGTTTAGTTTAAAAATAGAATATTATTTAACTATCATAATTAGGTAGGTACTATGTATAATATTATGTTAGCATCATAAATCGTAGCTAAGAAAATAAATATTAAAAAAATGATAGTTTTAATCATTGTGCTTCTTTTAATATTATATTCTATAAAACAAAAATGCACGCATAAAATTAAAAATAATTAAAAATATTAAACGTAATAAATAAATTACAAAAAATTAATTAATTAAATTAATAAAAAAAAACATTATAAATAAAAAGAGTTCCTAATTTGAAATTTATGAATATAAATAAAATAAAATATACTTAACTAAAAAAAAGTTAATGTCGTTAATAATATTTGTTATGGCTTGAATTATAATAAAATTAACTATAGAACAAAATCTCATTTCATACAAATATAATACAATATAATAATAATATCTTATATTATATTAACTCAGTGTTTGAGAATTTTTTTTTATAGTTTTTTCAATTATCTATTAAATCTAAAGAAATTGATTATATTTATAATCCGCTTTCCATTAAATTATTATTATATCTGCATAAGTTAAACGTTAATCTTTAATAATTAAAAATTACACAAATAAATTTTCATATTGTACGATCATTATATGTAAGTATGTATACAACTAATTAATATCATTAAGCTTTTAGACTTTAATTTCAAATCAAATAAAAATAAAAATTTACTTTCAGTTATTTTTTTTCTAAATATATTTTATTATTTATGTTAATTTATACACAAAATTAATTACTTAAAATATTTATTAATAGATTAGAAAATACAAGTATGTATAAGTACATAAACTTAAAAAGTAATAATACCATTTTGTATCAAAACGTACGTTATTTTTAATGGTTTCGATTATAATAATATCTACATAAAAGTATAAAACGAAACAATATCCAATATTAAAATGTTCAGTCTTTGATGTTTAGAAATGTATTTATTTTGCATTAACTACAATTGATCGCTGTAAAATTGATTGTACGTAACAATGTTAAATGTTTACTTGAGTAAGCATGGCCTAAAAAGAATTGTTGGTACGAGGTATATCAGCAGCTGCTATATCATAGCAATTGCACATATTATTAATTGGATAAAGGTTCTCTTATTTTACTTTTACATTATGTACACGTCCGAACCAGTTCCCTTCGAAATAATCGATTAAAGGTATCTTTACAACTTTATTATCAATAAAATATTTTATACCTAAAAGTTTTTCAAAATATTTTATAACATTTATTTTTGGGACAAAATCTAGTTACATACAAACATGTAAAGCGAAATCGGAATCATCCCGATATTTTTTTTTGCAATCCATATTCTTGTACATAACGTCATATAGGTACACGGTGATAGTTGAAAAAACAACCATTAATACACATTTGAGCTTTATTTATAGTTGCCTCTTCAGCATCTATTTGAATAGAAATTGAACTTAAATTTGGTTTTACAAGTTTTAAATCTTTTAACCTTCTTCTATAAGTGTTTTCTTTTTTATCGGCTAAACAAAAATATACCGAATTATATTGGAATAGTAAATTACATGAATAGTGTAAATCTAAATCTAAATATTCGTTATCGATTAAAATATTTAATCCCCTTTCACTTTTAATATATTTTAACATCGACATTTTAAATTATTATTTTTACACCACAGACACAATATAACTGAACAAAAAAATATTTTATACAAATTGAATTAAACAATTTTAATTAAATCGATAAAAATTAAATAATATTGTCTATCCCGGTAATTGTTATGTCCGAAAAAGGTCTCGAAAGTATTATATATATATATGTATAAATTTTTTCTCAAATATCTGATGGTAAATCGATATAGATACCACAGTACATAATCTAAAATCCTTAATATTTGTGATAAATGTTCCCACGAACAATCGTTACGTACGATCAATTTTATCGCGATCAATTTTCTGCGATTAATTGTCAGTATACCATTTATTTTATTTATATGGTTATGTTTTTGATAGTCACTAACTTGAATTGTTAACTGAATTTTTGAACATTATTGTGCTTTGTACAGTTGTGTACATTAAGACTACACACGGAGTAAAATATTATTATATGTGCAAATAACATAATGATATTAATATTAAAATAAAAGTTCAAATACAATAGTAATACAATAATTTATAAGACATCGATAAAATTGAAACATTTTATTCGAAAAAACAAAAACCTATTATAGAATATTATTTTACATTAAATTTGATTTATTTCATCGTTTTGGTATTCAAAATTGTTGTATTTGCGGTAATTATAATATTATTATAAATACATGTGTGTTATTAACATTGATGGACACGAACGAATTAAAAATTTAAAGTCAAGTCAGTTTTATAAAAACTTAGTAAATAACCAATTTTAATTTAGTAGAAAGATACCTACGAGTAAAATTTCAGAACAAAAATGTTTATAATAACATAATATACATCGTCAAAAATTTAAGTTTGCCAAAAAACTCAATTTAAGTAAACAAGTAAAGTTTGTTTTTTTAAAAAAACTTTTAACTTATCCAGTTAACATAAAACTTTACCAATTGACGATTTTTAAATATTTTCAATAGATTTATTTAGACTAAATGAGTTAAAAAATAAATTATAAGGATATGCATAAATTGCGGATAAAATGAGAGACAATAGGCTGAGAAAGTTGTCATGAATATCGAAGATAACAGGCGTAGAGGAAGTGGATAAATTGAATAAAAAGTGTTATGAAGATAGCTGATTTGAATTGACTATGGGCGAGAGATATAGATCATCATCAAGATCTATGATTAGCAAAAGAAGAATTAGAGATAAGATATCCTATTAACTTCCCGGCTGTGTTCACAAGAACAACAAGAACAATAATAATATATATTATTTTCTGTGAAATCGTCGATTGTAGACTGGTCAGACCGTGTACAATCGTTGTAATTATATACAATAATCGCGAAATATAATATTATTTTACACTTAATCAAACCATTTATATTTTTTATTTTTTATTGTTATGAACGCAGTTATTATTAAAATATTAAACGTATATCCGAGTGTTCATTACGTGCTCGTCATCATTCGCCGAGCGTCAAGTTCTCGAGATCTATAAAACTGGTAAAGTCTATTCATCGTTTTTTATTTATTTTTTTTTTGTCTTTCGATTATGAATAGGGTGTCAGACAAATTATATACTGTCAGCGGATGCGTGTTATAATAATAAATTGTCGGCCTGTTAAAACATTTCGTTTTGTACTTTTTACATCCTTTATTATTATTATTATTATTATTTTAATCGATCTACTATCCTATCTCCGTACATAGAACACAATCACATACGATAATACCTATTCATTTTACTACAAACGCCAGGAACGTAGAAAAGACGATTATTATATTGTATAGCGCATGTCATTCGTCGTTAATTATCATTTTGTATTCAATTTTATTTAGTCTCTGTATAATATATTAATTATATGGGTTTTTTTTTTAATTTTGAAGGGATAAAAAACGCATATTAATATTGTTTGTAATGCTTTTTTTTATTTCGTTATTAAATAATTGGTTACTAATTGAATGACCGACTTGCATACTTTCAATAATTCTGGACATAAATAACCTTATAATAATAATATGTAGGTACTTATAAGTCTTAAAAATTATATATTACCGTATAGACCCAACAAAGAATGATAAAAATGTATCATTATTAAATCAATCAATCAAATAATATATACATTGCCATACTATTACATAAAATTCAAGAAAATTCTTATGTGTCAAATTATTATTAATTAAAATGTTTTTGTTTTTTATTTTTGTTTGATTTCAGATCAAACGAATTACGAATCCAAAAGTTCTCTGTATAACAGGTTGCTAAGTATTGAAACATACCAAAGATCTATATAAAAAAAAAAAAAATTGATTTCGATTATTTCAACCGTAGGTATACATTTATATGATATTTGAACGAAGGAAGTATAAACTATTTGTTAAGTTTAATATAAATTCATAATATCATAAATACATTTAGGTATATTTTATGTATTCAATTTATGTTGTTCATATCATAATTATCCATCTACATAAACTTAAGTCAATTAACCTTTCATATATTAATTAAAAACATTTAATATGCACAGTGAATAAAAGTATTATACTTATTTTTAATATTTATTAATATTTTAAATATAATTAATTTAAAATATTTTAAACGGTATTTTTTATTATTGAATTTGAACTGTAAAAGTATCCTTAGATTATTTACAACACTATAATTAATTACATTTTTTTATTATATGTACAATCTGTATTAAAGAATACAATGAGTATAATATTATCAAATGAAGAAGCAGAAAACAAACTACAAGACATGCATTTTTAGCCTATTGTAATTTAAATTGATGTTTAATAATAATTTTATTTTTTTTTAATTATGAAATTTTATATTTTTGTAATAAATAATTTACAATTGTCTTGAAAGATTAAGTCTGAATCAAATAATTTAATAACATTATTTTAACTAAAACAAAAACTAAGACTAATTTTTTTTAAAATATGATGGAAGCGAAGTAATATGACATAACAATTTTTTTTTATGGTTTATAAAAAATTTTAAACAAATTTGAAGTGATAAAAATCAATTATTCTATTATTTTTCTTGGTCATTGAAATATTTATGAAAAAAATTTGATTAGTATTATAAATATGAGTATATTTTAAAGCTGTTTTTTTATTTGTAATGTGTTTAATATTATGAAATTGATATACTGAATGAGATATTAATAAAACGTTTTTAACAATAAATATTTAACAATTATTGCTAAGAGGATTCAAATTATCTTATAAAAAGGTCAATTTCATTTATAGATATTTAATAGTTATTAATTAATTAAGTACCTACGCAAATAAAATATAACATAATTATAGTGTTCTATTAAAAACTGCGGCCATTCGTCTACTTTCCTATTCAAAATTAAATTAAATTTAAAACGAATAGCAACCTACGATTAAATATTTAACAATATTATTGCACATATAACATTTAAAATAGTTATTGAATCAATACAGAAACTTTGTTATATAAATTCTAATATTATAAACATTCAGAAAGTCAAAAGTATTTTTTACTGAGACATATAAAAAATGCAAAGAGAAAAATTATTTAAAAAAAAAAAAAAAATGTTTATTAAATATAAAGTTTCTATAATGGACATAGATTGCTGCATAATATTATATCAAAAATATGAAAGACAAAGATAAAATACCTATATCATTATAAGATAGGTACGCTTATTTTATTAGTAACTATTAGTTAACTACTTAGTTGATTAACATAATATTAAACAATTCGTGATTGTATTTACTAAAGAATCTGTAGAAAAACTGTATTCTTGTATAATTAAGAAATTAAGAAATTAAGTAATTTTATTTATTAGAAACAATCTATGTGCATTATTAAGTTCAACATGCACTTTGAACATCATATAAATTTAAAAAAAAACATAATTTATATATGAAATAAATAAATATTTTCATTGACGACTCTCCACAGGGAGTATTAAATTGTATTATTTATAGTCAATACAATATATACATATTAATAATATATATTTATTATGGTAGTAATATTAAAACATTGGTTAATTAATATTTAATTCGATCGTAATAATATTAATTAATATTTATTATCAATTAAGTTTATTGTTGGAGACTTTCTTTTTTTTTTTAAACAATTGTAATAAATAATTAATGATAGGTATTAATGGATTATATGGGATTTATTTAATTTTGGGAACGATCTAAATAAACTAGATATTCAACAATGATTTTCCCTTAAATTATAATTTAGGTACAACAGGGATTTTAAATTATATTGATTAATATTAATTTATCTTACGATCAGTTATCGTTTTCAATAAATTATATTCAATTAATATTACAAAAGAATAGCAACTTATTAGTTCTGTAATTAAGTACTTATAATAATGATACAAATGACATATATGTAGACTCTAAAAAATATTTTCATAAAATAATAATATATTTATTAATGTTATTAAATTATACAGAAAACTTTTTTTGGAACAACCATTTATCATGTCGGAAAGATACATTACTAAAAGATGCGCAGTTTTAATTATCTTTCAGCAATATGTCTTCACTCAAGACCAATAAGTTTCGACTTCCTTCCAACGAGAGTAAATTTATTAATAAAATTTTTGTAAGGCGTATCCCACAAAAAACTCAATACCCAAGTACTTTTTTTTTTAAATTTTTTTTTTTGTTGTCTTCTTGACGAAACAATAAACTACTTTTAAAGCTATACCCATCCCTATTGGCTATTTGTTTGTGAACCCCGATACAAATTGTATAGACCGAAATAATAATCATGCAGACTTACGGATTCAAGTAGTAGATATGTGCTTGTAAATAAATATATACAAGACTAAGCTACATTAAGATATTAATATTCACAAACAATACACAATCATTTGATTTTCTTTAATTTTTTAGTAATGATTATATCTATGTTATTATATATCTTATATAATATTGCGTGATCATATTTTACAATAAAATCATTGATTATTTATTTCAATTATAATAAATATGAAATAAGTGAATACGTCAGACCCCCTTGTTTTCGTACAATTTTAATGTAGATACAAGAAATTTTCATTACGAAGCTTTATAAATAAAATAGTGATTAACCTAATTGAAGGTTTTTGGGTTTCTACTTGTATCTATATATATTGAAATTAGCTAATAGGTATAATCAGGCCCAAATTGGCTTGGCGAGTTACTGACAAAATCTCGGTGGGCCAGTAGAAAAATGCATCGGAAAAATATTGGAAATAATCGAAAAATTAGATATTAATGTTAATTTATACCCCAATCGTATTGTAATTAAAAAAAAAAAATTGCTATAATAATATTATAAATAATTTAAGTATATGTACGTTTAAAATATAAAAGATGGCAAGGTAAAATATTGTTATCTTGGTGAGCCAAAATTACCCTACCGGCCATGGGTATAATTGATCTAAAATGCAGTCGCGATTGAATTTATTAAAATTTCAACTTCATTAAATCGACTAATAAGCAATATAGGATATTTATCAGACTTTCACTGTTATTATTAATATTATTTGAACGTTAAAAAAGAAATAAAATATTCGTAAAAAAATTCGCACGGTTTATATTTTTAGTATAGATAGACATAAGCAGTTCTAAAACTAGTTTCTTTTCTTCCGGATTTTGTTCTCATAAAAATTTTAAAAAATTAAATTCTTATACAATATTATTTAGTGTAATTATTAATATATTATTATTATTATTATTATTATGAATATTAATTTGTACAAAATATAATAGTAATATAAACCTAACTCGCTGTAGTGTATTTTCAAACTATTTGAACCACCACTACCACGGTTATAACATAAGACATTGGCCTACATAACTACAATATAAACACGACTCAGAGTTTCAGACCACTCATCATACACCGCTATATTGCAAGTATTTTGTTAAATAATGCTTATGATACTTTGTATCTATATTAAATATCTATTATACATAATTGCAGCTACATTAAATATCAAACGGTATAAACTTCAATATTCAACTTATCCGTAATCGATTTTAAATCATAATAAATTACATATAACAATATTTTAAGTGATCGCAGCAAATAATTTAGTTGATAGGTGGTTAGTAGTTCGTGTACCTACATGTTCTACACGATATTCATATATCAGATTACTATTATATTATATTCGTATATTAATTGTAGGTACACAGTCACAGGTATGAACAGCAGGTTGCTGGTGGTGGAAGTTCTTTCATCGTTCCTTCGGTACTCGCTGAGGCTAAAGATTCAACTAAATTGAGATCGTAAAAATATATTATTATAGTGTTATATTATTACGTTTTAAGCAATTTGAAAGCAGTAATGAACCGCAGTGATGAAGTTGGGCTTAAACAACAAACTCAAATTTCTTTGTAGCACTGTGGACGTGGTCATCAAAACACAAAACTTATTCATTTATATTATAAAATTAAGAATAATAAAATTGAAATTTTAATATTACCAGGTAAGAAATGAAATTCGAATTATTTGTATTCAAATAAACATATTTTCGGTGATAAATTATTAAAAACGATATATCTTCGATCAATTGATCGATATATTTAGATGCTAAAGAATTATTTAGATATTATATAATTTTCTTAGTATCTCCGTGTCTATCCATGATTGAGAAATTGTATGATATGTACTTGAAACATTTTATTGTTCAAACTATATAAAAATGATACATTTTAATATTATAACAAATCATAAAATAAAGTTTATTAACAAATTTGACTAAATATTATCAAAATTCTCTATATCAATAAATATAATACTACCTTTAAACTTTATATTCCAGGCATTTAACTTTTTTTATATATAAGCCATTTTGCCATATTACAAATCCCTTCCATTCTTCTTTATTCTTCGCTACCTCCTTCCATTCCCGGTAACCATAATTTTCTTCTCTGGCATTTTGGAAATCTTTTTTGATACATCGTCCCAATTTAATCTTGACCTACATATAGCGGTTTTTTGCTTCTTTTGTTTTCTTGGAGCACTCTTGTTTGTATTGAAAACGTATTTGTAACAAAATAATCTTCCCTATAAGTAATTACTTTAATTTTATACGTCAAAAATAATGTAAGAGATATACTAAAAAATTATATTAATTAAAATTTTTAAATTTAAATAGGAAAGTTAATTTCAGTTACTAACCAATGTGCGCCCTGTTTAACCATAATAGTGTCAAACCTGTTGATTTAACTTAAATATTTTTTTAAAAACAAAATTAATTTGAGTTACTATTAAAGCAATTGATTTTATTATTTTAGTTTAACTTTTAACGATATAAGAATAATTTAATTAAGTAAGTTACTATAAGTTTGATTTAATCTTAATGTATAATTTATTCTAGTTAAAACTTACATTGACTTGTACAACATATTTGCATTGATGAGTGGTATTTTTGAAATATTTTACTCCATAATTAATCAGAATAGAAACCATATATTTTAAGAACATTTTTTAATACCTGTATAAAACAGGTTTATGATTAACGAGAATAAGTGAAATTAATTCATAGTAGATTTATGAACCAGTGGCTATTTTTGTGTGTACTACGACACACTTTGTGCACTATACGAAAGCATAAATGTGCACTACGAAAAATAAAAATGTGCACCCGTGTTTTTATAATAAGTACAATATAATAACTAATAAGGTACATCCAGAAGCTACTTAACAAAGATAGTGTTTCAAAGTGTTTTTTGGTTTTTCTAATTCTTAGAAAGATGAAAACAATGTACTAAAACATGAATCAAAAATACGATTTTTTTTAATAATAAAATATATGCATATAAGATAAAACATATCGAAATTAACCTAATAAAAATATTGTGGCGTACTTAGGCTCTTCTTTTATGGGAGGGGTAAGAAATTTAATTTCCCCCTCTTTTACAATTTTAAACATTTATCCACATTAACAAAGCACATTTCGCACAATATAGTATATGAACTATGGGTTGAAGAGGATTCTCCATTCGTTACCCCTATAAATACAACTTAAAAAATGTGCATTATAGAAAAAATAGCTGATATTAACTATATCTATAGTATCTACATACTAGTGATACTATTTATAGTATATGTACAATTATTTACTCACTAATTAAACAGGTCTATAATTTATAGATAGACGTTTAACTCCTTTCGTTCAAAATAACTTAAATACATAATATTATATCATATTTTCTTGCAAAAATATCGGTTTCACGTTTAATAATATAATGTAACAATGTTGGCGATTCCCGCGGGAGTCACAACCCCCAGATTGAGAATCACTGTATACAGTGTATAGGTCGTTTTATTATTTTTTTCCAGAATGTTTTCCTTAAAAATCGAAAACAAAACTTTTGTTTATATTATATTTAAACACGTCGTCTTGTTCAACTACGCTTAAGAATTTTTCGCGTTTCCTAGACGTAATAACGTATTTATTATACGCGGAGGGATAAAAAAAAAAACGGACGAACGAAAAACAAATAAATTCGACAGAATATTATCACGGGAAGTAGGTCGACGTGAGATAAAACCGGAAACGCTGTATGATATTAATATTATATATTTATGTGGATTTACGTTCATATATTAACGCACTTCCGGACGTGAGTGTTTATACAGTACACAGGGTGTACTATCTGAATGTATCTGAATGATATATCAAACGTAACAATTTTAAAATATTTAAAATTTAAGCAGTACAAAAAATATGGTTAGGTTAGATTGGGAAAGGTTATTTATTAATTTTTTTTATTATAAAAGGCAAATTATTTTAAGATTTGAATGTTATAAAATAAAATTGACATTAAAAATATTCAAATCTATGACATCTATATATCATATAAAATGTGTAAAAAATTATTACATAATAATAAGTTTAGTTAGGTACTCTATATTGTAGTTCTAACACCTAACCAAATATGTTCTAACTACTAATTGTTTTCTTAAACTTTAAATGATAAACAAAATTTCAATTTTGACTTGTAAAGATATGCAATTTATTGTGAATAATATATTTATTTTGCATATTTCCATTAAGACAATTATATTATACTCGTACCTATCCATACAACATAGGAGAAAAGTAGAAGTACTGAACTTACTTAACTTTTATAATTTTAAACATGTGTCATGACAACAAGAACGCGTATAATAAAAATGTAATATTTAAACATTAGCAAAATCATGTTCAAGTTTTTAAAAATACTTCAAAATTATATTTTTTCAATTTTGAATTTAATATGAAAACCATTAATATGAAACATTATACAAAAATTATATAGAAAAAATAAAATCCTTCGAATAGTTTTTGAAATTTACACGTTTAAATAAGTGAATAATAGATGACTTAAGATTTTATAGGTTTCACATTCACGAAATATAGTCATATATGTCTGAAGTATAAAATTATGAATCTATTAAAGGATAATCCGTACGAATGAATTTGAGATTTGAAAAACAAACGGAAACCATTCTATATACATTTGTATTTTTTTTTTTTTTGTAAATGGAATTGTTGACATGAAATTCTGAAATTTCCGTTGTATAACGTGACTATCCTATCTATTGGGGCTAATCATCTTGCGATATATCGTAATTAATCACTGACAAAACACACATAAGTGAAAATTCAAGTGAAGTCGTCATCGAGTAAGTTTGCTTGCAAAAAATACGTACACACACACATTGAATAATAATATTATTTAATACGTATATATACCTATAATATTCTCATAGGCGATGCCGTGGGGTGGTCGAGTAATAAAAATTTTTAACTCAACTCACGTCTGATAATTAGATTATTATAATGTAAGTATATTTAAATCAAGCAGACTTGAATAGAATATTCTTTCGATAGTATTTGGCGGAATAAATACAATTTAAATAATATAGTTATTGCAAAAACAAAACGATTTAGATACCGTATACGTTCTAACAATAATGCTATATTTAAATCCACGAATAACCGCAAACTTCATTAGATGTTATACCTACAAACAAAGTACAATTATAATATATACAATGTATATCCAATTTTTTTTTTTAACTGTTAATTTCTATTGATGACCGAGAGCTTATATTCCCTTGCAATATTAGAAATAATTGTCGTACTGTAATAAATATAAACTATCAATAAAATGAAAATAAACAATTTAAAGTAAATTTTAGGATACTTTAAGATTGATGCGTTTAAGAATGTAACGTGTTATAAATGAACCTATTCCTGAAACAAAATACTCGTATATAATGCATTTTTTTTAAATAAACCGTAATACTTAAAAACGTTTTATATTCTTCTGAATGTTACAAATTATTATTATTATTATTATTATTATTATTATTATTATTATTATTATTATTATTATTATTATTATTATTATTATAAAACCACAGCCATTTATTAAATGTACATACATAATATAAAACGAATTATAAAAGATAATTAAAAATAATTGTTCTATACAAAAATCACATTAAAAGTCTTAACATTTAATGTATTAACAAAGTATTTAAAATATGAATTATTTTTTAGTATAATAAACATAATTTTATGTACAATTTTTTCGTTTTGACCAAAATAGCTTGTATTTTGGTCGTAGTTATTATAAAAAGTTTTAAAAAAACGATAATATATAATAAAATAATAATATGATAATAGTATTAGTAATATTATTAATTCTATTTAATATATGAAATTTTCATATTCCAGCTGTATTAAACATGGATTATTGTCATTTCCGTATAATTATATAATCGGAAATTGATTGAAGAAAGATATTAAAATGTTTACAAACTAATTTGTATTCAATTCCAGGTCTATTATATTAGGTGGGTATTATTATTTTATAAATATAATATGTATAATAATATACTTAATTTAAACAGTTTCGAATATACTACATCCGGAATACCTAGATAACATTCGAAAAATCATCTAAGTCTTTCAGCTATTACATCCCGTCTAAAACAAAGTGGGTGCCTACCGTAAAAAAGCATGTCGGTGCAAATAACGTCGACCGCCTAAACCGTCGCACGTCTCGTTGCATTATTCATGGAAAATGTTATAATATATTATTATGACATCATAAATTGTACAGCTTCGCGTCGGCGTTATTTTATTCCTTTGGTTTTTTTTTCTTCTTTTTCGGGACGCAAATGTTCCAAAAACAGAACGTTTTACGAACTGAAATTGTATTAGATTCGTAAATACGAATATAACTACAGACGTGATAGTTTGTTATTATTTTATTCCATGAATTCTGTACAAAAACTGTTATAATTTGAAAATCAAGCATTATACCACCTTTTGAATATTGCCATTTTGGCGTTTAATTTAATAAAAATAGATAAATATTATCGTATTTTATATTACGTTGAAATATTATTGTCTAATTATTACAATCATGAATCTATAAAACGATGAAACGTCCAACTTTACATGCAGTAGAGTAAACGTGCGACAACTGCGACAATTATATTAGGTACATAATATAATATATAATAAGGTGATATTACTTTAATAATAAGGAGATCACTAACATAGCCCACTTCCGCCAAGACCGTAACTTTTCCATTTTCGCAGACTTAAAAAAATACTTATCTCAAATAATGTTTTAAAATCATTGTTTAATCATTAGTAATATTAGGAAGAATTTGGCACGAACTATTTTTGTTCTCTGGTGTAATAATATAACTGTCGTTGACAGCAATAAATGCAACAATAATTAATTTAATATTTAAAACAATTCGATCTTAAAAGAACTTTTTAATAACTTTTCAAGTATAAGTAATTTATATTTATAAAATTAAATAATTTTCTTCTTTTTAACAAGTACTGATATGTTACTATTTTACTTATATAATATTGCATATTAACTACTTTTTAAAATCGATAGAAATAGAAAAAGCGGTAACAAGTAACTCCCGTTAAAACAACAACAAAGTTTACGAAAAATCTTATTATTATGATATTATCAACAGGTGATCTAACCTTTTCTCAACTTACTTCAATCCGAATTTTATTCGAGAGGACTTTTTGCTTGAAATCCCGCAGTCTTTGTTTCTGATCAACGCGGATATTTCGTAGACAAAATCCTATTAATATTAGGTATATTATGCTAACTTTTATTTAAAATGTCATTTGAAAGAAAAGTTATGGAAGTTTCAATTGAGTTTTATTGGAAACAAATCACGAACTGAAGGATATTTCACAAAAATTGTATTAAATATAAAAATATGCTATTGTCCTTAACTTGTGATTATAACGTTTCGGCAATCAAAAATTGAATATTTATATTTGTTTATATATACATTTTACAATCTATTGGATAGAGTTTTGGGGTTATTTTGAAGGAAAACAAGTGAGAAAGTCGATTTTGGACGTTTCACCTTTGTTTCTTCAGTCCTCGGAGAAATTAGTAGTTTATTATACTTAAGATTTGAATGCAATGATATTGCATTAGAAAATACGATTCTAACGTAATTCAATATATTACAATATACTATACTGATAATCCGTTCCAAAATTTTACTTCATGTAAAATACCAATGTAAATATTTAAAATAAATTTCAAGTCTCTACGGTCGAAATTCAAGGAGTTCTGAAATTAAAAAATTCAAATAACGAAAACCGTAATTTATGCCATTTTCAGCCATTTTTGGTAGTTTTTCTTCTCTTAAAGATAAACTTTTAAGAAATTCAAAAAATGAGTTAAATAAAGTACCAACTAAATGCAATTTGCTACCGAAAGCATATCCTATTAGTGGTAATTGGACCATTATTTCTACCAAAAAAAATGTTTCATACATCAAAAAAAAATAATAAAAAAAAAACATCTTTGTAAAACCAATACATTCTTTCGTTCAAAATCTAACATTAAAAATGTGTAAAAAATAAATATCAACCTCAACTACACTAGACGGCGTATTTAATTTTGTCTTCAGATTCATTCCTTATTACGGCATCATCTGAATATCTGATCAATCGAAAAGTAATTAAGAAATATGTGTAAATTTATATGTAATATTATGTGTGTGTTGAACTGAAACGGTAAATCACCGGTTTCAATACTCTTAATAATGTTATTATATTTTTTTATCATGAATAAACCTGTGCGTTAGGTGTTTTTTTTTATTAGAGGAAAAATATTTTTAACTTGTATATTATAATATTATAGTACGGAAATATACTATAAATATTCCCAATGTAAGAAGTTTAAAATTATTTATAATTGATAATAAAAGTGATTTAAAATCGCTTTTCCTTTTGGGCATTTTATATTTTATGGATAAAGCTGTTCAGTAGTTATAATTAAATAAAAAAAACTGTTCAATTCATACATATTAAACATATATTTATATCACATGACCTTAACTATAACTTTCCTTATTAAAAATGAGTTTGTTAGACATTTAAAACACTAATTAATAACAATATTTTTATATTGAAATTACTGCTTACGTTCCCATTGAAACTAATGATTAATTAGAAAATTTAATTACACAAAAAAAAATAATAATAATTTTTAAATTAAATTATTTACATTTTTCTCAAATTAAAATGTAGAATATTTTAATTAATCATAACAGTAATTACTGGCTACATTATATAGCCTAAGTTTAAAATATATTTCGTGTTAATAATATTAGGTGCATCCATATTTCATTGAAATATAATTTTAGATTCTGAGTGAAGCGAAGATTGTATTGGTTTTACAAAGACTGGTTTTTTTATGTATGAAAACACTTTTTCGGGTAGAAATAATGGTCCAAATACCACAAGTAGAGTATGCTTTCGGTAGCAAATCGCATTTAGATAGTACTTTATTAAGCTCATTTTTCGAATTTTTCAAAAGTTTTTCCTTGGGAGGGGAAAAACTACCATAAAATGTCGAAAAATCGGCAAAATTACAGTTTCTGTTATTTTAAATTTTTTAATTTCATGTAACTAATTGAGTTTTGATCGTAGGAACTTGAACATTTTTTTGAATTTTAACATAAGTAGTATACAAGTAAGGTAAAATTTTGGAATGAATTATTAGTATGGTATATTGTAGTATATTGAGTTTCGCTCAGAATCGTATTTCTAATGCAATATTATTGCATTCAAATCTTAAGTATAATAAACTACTAATTTCTCCGAGGACCGAAGAGCTGAAGGTGGAACGTCCACAATCGACATTCCCACTTTTTTGATAATGGTTCAACAGAAATAAAGAAAAACAGTTCGTATTATTGAAAAAATAATATAATATTATATCTTTGACTTTTTTTTTGTTATTACGAATACTAATTTAAAGATCAACCTTACGTGATATTTTATATGTCGTATTGCCGCACTGATTTTATGGTTATAATATTATGCGTTTGAATCGTTTTTCAGAAGATACATTTCATAACATATAATAAACTGAATCATTGTTACTTAAAATTATTTTCACGAATCAGTGAACGGATTTAATTCGTTGAACATATAGATTTTATACATAATAATTTGATCTTTTGAGAATCCCTGGTCGTCTTGACATCCCGCCCACAATATATGAAATACACACAACTGCTGTGTTGTCATATAAATTTTTCTGAAATAAAACAAAATATATTTTAAACGAATATCCGTATTGAATTAGTTATCTACATACAGCTTATATATATTATTATGCTCGACGAGTGTCGGTTTTCATTGTTGGCTGTGACTTATCGTAGAATATATTTCATAGGTTTTTTTTTTCTGCATATTATACCGTAGAGCAGGTACGAAATATAACCGAAAGAAGAACCGAAAAAAATATATATACTTGTGTAGACAATTTTGTAGAAAAAATAAGAATAAACGAAGGAAAAATACGTAAGACGTAACATTATTCAGTTTATTTTATGTCGACACGCTTTAAGAAAAGAGAAAAAATTGGTTTCGTATAGAAAAATCATCAAACGTCAAAATGATTGATACGTTGTCGTTCTCAGTGGCTATGAGTTGATTGGGTGAGTGTTCGTTCCGTGTACAGAGAACAGCAGAAACAGAAGCGGAATTCGCGGAAACTGATCAAATGCGTTTAATAACAATACAAATAATCTCATCGAGACGGGAGATGTGTCTAATGGCACAACGTCTAGTCTTGATCGTCGTTCTTATGCGGTTAAAATTAATTGACATGTTATTTTACTAGAATAATGTTGTTATATTATTGTACAGATTCTGTATTACAAATACGACTATCTAGATAAATATATCGTCGGAAAACGATATGACGAAATAATAATAATTTTGTGTCGATTACGCGATAGGGGAAAAATGAATACTTACAGCTGAAAAAAAAACGATTTGTTATAATATATTATACAACTCTTCTCTGAAAACATAGGAACTTAGGGGATTATATGATATACGTTTTCTGTGTTATTTCTATTATTTTTATAATACAAAATTCTGTTCATATTGAATTTATCTCAATCGAAATTATACATTGAATACATCGTTGTTTATTTAAATAAATCAATATTAATGTCAAAAGTTAAGTGAAAAAATATAAGTTAACTCTTTTATAGCCAGTAAGTATATTGTATTTTTCATAAGAAATAATTCCTAACGATATTCTATTTAAACCTAAATTTTTTATTAACAAATTATAATTTAAATAAAATAATACAATGAGATAAATATATACATATACGAATAACTGCTTAGCATGACGAAAGGAGGCATCCAACAATATTACTTCAGTACATCTCATTACATAAGTTTGATTACATACATAATAGTATAAATATTTATATAGTTATTTATTTAACGGATCTCGAGACCAATAATTTTATTTGAGACGTCGATGAGGCTTATTAGGGAGGAAGAAATATTAGCTATAAGTGGATTTTAGTGATTTAATTTATTAAAGTGGAATTGTTTATAGTGAGTGTAGAACATAAAGGGTTTTAATATTTATATCTATCTGAAAAATATGATTACTAACAGAGTACTGGTTAATAATCAGAGGTTTATTGATTGTAAGGATTTATTTAAATTTAAATTTGAGAAGAAGTAGACTTATTAGTCTATAATATTTAAGAAGATACAAAGATTTTCTTAGTTTTTTTTATTTAGGATAATGACAGTGTTGTCTACAGTCTATCCCAAATTTATTTACTAATTATAATAATTTCGTAAAAAATGAAATTTTTTGACATAAAGTGTCGCGATAGATCGGCGATAATATCGTATTCGATTTTTACTCGTCAATAAATTAGTCACTGGCCAACTAACCAAGCAAATAGTCGTCGCTCGTCAGGATCTCGTAGTCAGTCCGTCTTCAAATCTTCGTGAGTGTTCATTGTATGACTTGCTAAAGATTTGAAGGTTAATTTGATGACTGATGCTGAATTGTAAAGATGCACCAATATTTATACAGTTCTGGCGGGTGTTATCGTTGTTCCATTAAATAGTAATATACTTACCATATATGTACTATAATAATATATTATCGATATCGATATTTATATAATAGCAGTTGTATCATCTGGCAGCACAAATTGTTTTTGTCTTCCAATACTACCGAAACCTGGTCGTAGATACATTACCTCGATAAGGTATATATAAGTTATTATAGATATACATACCAGTCTACTTAACTGCCTACAAGTGTAGCATACAGTGTGAACGAATTGTCACATTACGATAACAACTGGAATTATACTAAAATTTAAATAATTGATTACAATGCAATAGATACCACAGTCATAATTATAATAGAGATACGATTTTTATGGTTTTTATGATTTTTATTTATTATAAAAATATATCACTGAAAAGTATGTAATAGTAATTCTATATATTTATTCTACGATTATATTTATATAATTTCAAGTTTTACGTTAACGATATCATCTCCGTTATTTTCGTTAATAATAATCCGATCGCGCTGTATGAAAAATTGTATCGTATTTATTATTGTATACCTTTTATATATTTACCGGCGCGTGCTCGAGAATAATATTAAGAATTATGATTTAGACTACCATTACACGATGACGAATGCCCTTCGTCGCCGTTCCAGCTGAAAGTCATTAAAAACCATTACGTTTCGGATTTCTAGTCGACATTAATACATTAATATTTCATATTATCATACCTTATGGTTCATAATATAATATAGATCCCTTAAACGGTATCGGCGGATAGTATAAACCCATACACAAACGACCAGAGACCACCTCGTTAACATTTATGCTTATGATATTACGCTTTCAGTTATACTACGGTCGCGTACGATCATTCATTCGTGAATACTTGTTAGTTATGCTATATGTATGTACAATATAATACCGTTGTTACAATGATATACTTGAATATTGTATTATTTCCTAAACGTTCGTCGGAATATATTACGACCTGCAGACAATAATAATAATAATATTTGTGATTATTAGAGACTACTAATAATTACACGGACTGTAAAATGTATTGTTATATATTATTAATATTGTATACAATTTATCACGTTTGTACGATATTACTCCGTGACGTACCTTACCTAAAATATATTCTATATAAATAGTATATAAGAATAGATTATATGAAGCTATGTCTGACATTATTTAAATAAAAGCTTATCATTAAACATATATTTTAAAGCATAAACAGGGGGTCGTCTAGTATTTCCTTCTATTGTTGGAATACCATCATTTGTATTTTCCATAATATGGTGAAACTGTGTTTAACTATACGTATTATTCAAAATGGCAATTTTCATGTTTTTCTCTCGTCTCAATAAAAAATACATTATCTAAAAGTTATTTTTTAATAATTATTTATTATGAAATGAACCATTCAAGAAAAATTTTCCTTCCTTACATTAGACCTAATATTTATTATTGATGTTGAATTAATATCAAGAACGAAAACGTTCGGCTTTGCGGATTAAATATTTGACATTTATTATATAATTAAATTTTTTGTACAAGTTTTATCGACTGGCCTATGAAAATCATTATTTTTCAAAAATCGTGATAAATACTAAATGGCTAATATTATTGCGGAATTTGTTTAAATTATTGTATTTAACGTTCAGTCAGTACTAACCGATAAGGGAAAAATATTTGCTAAAAATAATAATTATTACGAAACTTGTTATCGTTTTACACGATGATATTATCCATGATTGTAAATACTACTATTTTTTATTATTATGTTTTCGAATTTATTTCGTCGCCTAATTAAAAATTAAATTAATTTCAATGCATTCCAGAATGTTTCAGTCTCTACGTTTTGTACCTTTAATGGTTTATGTTTACATTTAATGATGAACCTCTCTGAAGTTCAATCAATTATATCCAAATATTCATCATACTTTAATAGCCATTGTTATAATAATATAAAGTCACGGACTATAAACAGTAAAGGTTTGTTTTTCCGTTGACTTGGGGCTCGTTAGAATGTTATCGGGGATCCGGAGACGTTTTTTTAAATACTTGAGTTTCATTTTTTTGTCACGAATCAGTGATAACAAAATAAAAAAATAAAAAATAATGACGAGACGCCTTAAAGAAAATGATAAAAGATAAAGAAAGTGCCGTTTTTTTTTTTTTTTTTTTTAATTAAAAATACTTAGGTTTTTCTTCTTTACAATTTTTATTTTTTTCCCCTATCTGGTATAGGCTGTTCATTAGCGCTGAGAGAATGTACAGGATGATCGAAATAACGTTACAAAATTAACAGTGATAACGTACTATGCAATCGTTTTTAACGATTTTAATTTTAATTTTACACTGTATATATGAGCGAATGCGGGAGATCTCAGGAAAATCGTGAATATATAATACTATTTTAGGTCAACGTTTTTGGTTGTGGAATAATTTCCAAATTTTGTTTCTCGAGCACTTGGATGCAAATTAATTGCGCATATTATTAATACACTTCCACGCACATTACTGCGATAATTTCATAATTAGCTATTTAATACAATTTTTCTTCCTTTCGTAAAATGTATATAACTTGTTTTTATTTTGATTTTTAACGGGTGTTAAAATGATTATAATTATACGTCATATATGAATGCACCTTCTTAAAAAACGATTTGAAAACGATAACACGTTATCGAGCAACAACAATATAATGATAATAATAATAATAATAATAATAATAATAATAATATACTCTGTTCAATATTATAAATTTCTTATACATATTAGACCAGATGAAAAAAATTATAATAAATGTGAACTAAACAAAGAAATGAGAGAAAACGAACAAGTGTTTTAAACATTATTAAACCTTTTCAATAGCTTGAGATTATAATTTATATTTTATTTTTATTTACTAGAAAAAAAAATACGTCTTTCTATAGCGAAAACAATGTGTTTAATTTAGTGTCGTGTTTTTTTTACTCATTCCATTGTAAATATTAAGCTGCTGTACACTGTACAGTGTACAGTATTGTTTGATAAATGAAAACAAATTTTAAGTAATATAATTATATAGTTTACACTTAACATATAGTGTGAAACTTATAGATTCATAATTTGGTAAAAAACTTTGTTCATATCCTTAAATGAATACATTTAAATTTAATTTAAGAAAATAACATTTCCAAAGTGTATTCGTAAACAGTTAACAATGTGTACTCAATATTTTTTTAATAATTTAAAAATAAATAATTTTTTCCATTATCTAAATATTTTATTTTTATTTATTTTTAATGAATTTTATTATATTAGAATTTAATACAATATAACACAATATTATTCAGAATAAAATCTAGTGTACTTGTTTCAATAAAATAAATAAAGTTAACTAATTTCCATAAATGTCTTCAAAATACTTAAGAATTCTTTTATAATTTAGGAAAATTGGTATATACTTAATATATATTATATATATATCGATAAAAAATGTACATAACAAAATCACACAAATGTCTAAAAATATAATTTAATAGTATTATATTATATTAGTGAGCTCAATAATAAACCACTTTATATAGAATTGAAAATATTACATATATAATATATTTACAGTCAATTTAAAAACGAAATTGGAAAATTTTAATTATATTAAATCTGTTTCAAATGTATTTGATAATTAGGCAGGGATAATATTTTATTTGTAATGCTACGAATTATACGCATAATTTGGTATACCTACCTAATATAAGACAATTATAAAAAAACATTATAAAGAATATGGTTATAGTAAAATTGATAATTATAACGTGATATACTGTATTGACAAAAGTTAACGACTTTGGTAGGTTTTTACAGTCTTACAAAACATAACCAAAGTGGTACGATATTTTATAATTCCGTGCTTATCATTGCAGGTAAGTATAGATAAAACAGAAACACAAATAAAATATTTAAAACGATAATAATAATATGCATACGAGGCAAAATAAAATTTTGTGTTATCGATCAAAATCTATACCATGAAAAAAATTAATGATACGAAAGTATTTTATAGACGTGTTGTATAATATTATACGTAATACAATGGGAACATTATACACTGATAGGCGTACCTGCATTTGCTTAATCGAATAGGGCTAAATTTGCAATTCAGTTATTTTGCGATAAACAAATTGTAAATATATTTACGACTTTTAGACGAATCTCTGACTTTATACCGTATACAATAATAGAATGTATACATTATAATATCGCTGCAGCAGTGTACGCATATTATAATAGAATCTCGATAAAAGGAAAAAAAAAAAGAAAACAAATAAGCATCGCCGTTATCTGATTTGACGATTGGCAATGTCAACCGAAATATAACGTGGACGCATAGAAATATACGAGTAGAATCGAAAAAAAAATATAAATAAATGATTACGATTTTAGATAGTATAATATATTATTATTATATTAAAATTGGCCCACGGCATGTCGTTTCCAAATACCGATAGTAGATCATTGACCGATCCGTTCCAAACAATCTCCGTTTAGAAACAATATTTAGTGTAATAGTCAACAATGATTATCTGCCGTCTTAGATTGGTAGGTACTTTTGTTATAATTTATATATTTAAAATATTGTATTTAATATACTTTTAATTCATAATAAAATAACTAGAACACATTATTTATTCGGATAAAATGGATAACGTGGTAACATTTTTTCATAGTTATTTTTAAATTTAAATTCTTCAACGACTTGATAAATTTGATAGAAACCGTATTTTTTTAAATTCGTATATTTAAATCATTAAAATAATATAAATAATACATATTATTTAAATCGATATAATAATAATACAAACGAGTATGTCCGAGAGACGAAGGAATGACGTCAACGTTTTATTTTTTGTATATTTAGGTACCAAAATTTAATAAAATATATACGGTGTATTATTTATACCAAATGTATACCATATAATTAAATTTTATTTCGTGTTATAAACTTTACTTTTTTTTTCGTTACGAAACCCAAATCGAAATTTATCTGTTATCAAATTATAATTTTTTACGCTACACGAACATACTTTATACTTATTATATTAATATCTTAGTATTTATCTCAAATAATGGTGATACACAAATCAAAAAACAGATAAATTGAGAAATCCTATTTTAAAGTTACATACTCGTACTTACGTTACCTGATAAACGTATTTTGATTTATACACAATCTATATCATCGAACATTATGATACTTACATATTTTGTGTTTGGTTTGATACTGAATTTTAAATAACATAATAACATAGGTAATTGCCATTAATCATACCAGTATTTTTCATTAAATACCAAATTTAAGTATGACCTATACCACTATTATAATACTTGACAAAGTCTGTTTTATATTTAAATTTATTATAAATAGATATGGAAATTAACAATTTAACGTAAGAACGATAAAAAAATATAAAAACATATACAAATTACTTTTTATAGCTTTATTTAATTAGGAAACAATTATTTTGTTAAAGCCTTTATACATAGTATATTTTAACATGTACTTAATTATTTATTATTATAATAATTCTTGGTGATAAGAAGAGGTAGAAGAAGAATTTGGTAGAATTAATTAAATTATCAAATTTGGATAAAAAATTTCTCTATTTGTTCCCTAAATTTTTAGGTTTCTCACTTTTTCGTGTAATATCATAATTATAATTAATAGATTTATTCATATTATCATAAAATTTAAAAAAAAACTTTGTAAAATTATGTTAAAAAAGAAAAAATTTCATTGAAAAAATGTAATTAAATAATTTACTTAATATTATTTTTATAGATAAATTGCCCATAATCTAATCACAGCGTTACACTACACATTAAAAAAAATACATTATTCCAAATATGAAATAAGCTTAATTTTTAATAAATGCATGATTAGGTATTTTAGTAAAAAAACCTTGACAATCAATGATATGAGACGTTCGTCATAAAATTTCTATGAATTCGTTAGGTATTTCGACATCCGGGTAAAATAAAAATACTATCCAAAAACGATATTATTTTTAACGTTTATTAAATTATTCAAGTTATTTTCCTTCAATTTCGCAAGACGCTCTAGACTCTTTTGTTCTCGATATATTTGTTTTTATAATGACTACCAGTTTGCCAGAGGACAAACGATAATTATATATTTTTATTATCATTATTAATAAAGGCAAAAAAAAAATGAAAAAAATATTGTTAAAAGCGAAATGGTACTAAATTATATTATATAAAAAAGTTACAAAACACTGTTTTTTATTCCCCGGTCGAGAAAATAAATATAATTTTCATCGTTCAAATCATCGTCGTAACTTATTTTTCTGTTCATTATAATATTTTATAAAACGGAGTACCTACAACAACAGCGTCTTTAATGATAAACGCATGTTTTGTAAAATTCCATTTCACGAGATTTACAAATTAATTTGATTTTCTCAATAAATTACAACTTTTATATTCCAATCGATAAAAGAAAACTAACGCTTAATTACCAAATTAATATAATATTATCTTTCGCCATTGATCACAATAAAGTTACGATATTAACATTTAGCTAATGAGAATAATAATAGCAAAACGGACGCAATAATGAAATAATCCTAACAAAATGTATTATTTATTTCATACATTCTGGTTTTTGATAGTTTTAAGTAATATACGGTTTAAATATAATATCATAAAATTAAAGTTAGATTTAACTTAAAAAGTAACACTTTATTTCTGTAATAAATCGTTGTTATCATAATAAATAATTATACTTCACACGTAATATTAAATAATATAATATAAATAACATAATGGAGAAGAAACATAATGTCTTCAAGAAATATTTAAATCAGTTATACCACTTATATAACCCGTATTAATATTGATATTGAAATGTATAATATAATAATAGTAGGTATTAACAATTATGATAAGTAGATTTTATAAACTAATGAAAATAACACGTTAGTTATGTATAAATTAAGACTTAAGTTGTCATTAGTTTTATAATAAATAACTTAATTCGTATCCATGTTAAAATAATGTAAGTTAATATTATTATTAATATGACTAACTAAAAGTAAATTTAATTATGAATAAAATGGATATAATAGTTAATAATAATTAAAGTTAATAGTTGAATTTATTATTTTATTATGAAGAAAAAAAATGTAGTATACTCGAAACGTACAAGTAGGTATTTATTACCAAAATCAATGAGATGACATAAAATGACAGAGATAAATAAATGAAATACTTAAATAAAATGTATATTTTAGTCTATTAAAAGTGGTATTAAAATAATCGATTATTTATCTATTATTTAAATTCTAAGAAAAATATAATATTACGTAGCCGATAAAATTGATTATTTAAAAAAACTTTAAGAAACGAATGTTAAAAAACTCATAATAATATGTAGACAATAAAAAAAAGTATTATGTCGTTTATTGAGTCTTATGAACCAGAAATATAAAATAACTAATTTATATACGAGAATAATTTCCAAAGATGTTAATATTGCGAATGGAATATAATATAAACATATACCACATTAAACATTTTATGAAATAACAAATACGAGTTGTTATTGAAAACAATATTATGGAAATAAAACTTTATGGTCAATAAATAATATAAAGACTATTTATTTGAACAATAATTCTGGTATTAAAAAGTTTTCTTTGTATTAGAGATAAAATCGGATTATTGTATTAAATCGGTATTATGTATGCGTCGATTTTGTATTTAATTATTCTACTTGATTTGATTGTTGTAAGTTTTTATCAATTCTGTTTACTGGCTATATGATTTTTAAAAATTTTTTAAACATTGATAAATTTATAAACCAACTTAATTTTTCATAGTGTAAAATATTTACTACAACCTATAATATAATCTTATTTTAATAATTCCATAAAATTCTCATTAAATATAATTAATTATGTTATATCGATACATCCAACAAAAAAGGTAATAACTCAATTTTTTTCGTTTTTGAGTTACGACTATTAACACTGCATTTTGAAAAATGATTTTTTTCGATCACGAAAATGATTGTGTTTCCATTTATCCCAAAGAGATAATAAAATAATATTAAAATAAAAAAAAAATTAATTAAGATGAAATTATTATTTAATTAATTATTAAATAATAATTAATTAATTAACTTTGTATTTTATTTTGCTCATCCTGAACAATTGACAAAATTGAGTTACTACCTTTTTCGTTGAATGTATCGATATTATGTATATAATAACAAATTAAATATTAATATGATTCAGTTTCTAAATATATAATTATTAAAATATATATAGATGTACACTTATTATAATAAAATAATATGAAAGATGAAACCATTTAGTTAATTAATTGGTAAATATTATACTTTTGCTTATTATCGAGCAGAAAATAAATCCGGTTAAATAAAAAAAAATGATAAAGAAATATTTATAAAAATAAACTATTATTATTTTCTCCTACATCAATATTAATTATTAACTACCATCAGGTTTTTAATAGAAAATTTAATAAATCTATAAAATGCAATATATTATTATTGCGTACACATTGCGCCGTGTTTGCTATAAAATAATATTTTTAACCCAAATTTTTATTACTTACATTAATATTGATAGGTATCAGTATTTATTGATTTTTGAGATATAACAATATTAAAATAGGATTTTACAATTTTAATTATACTTTATTTGGTTACAAACCTGATAGTGATAGTGATAGTTTTACGTTAAAAAATATTAAGATAAGTATAAATTATAACTATTATAATCATAGTTTTATGTCATCAACTATTAAAGCCATTAAAACCTCAACTATTTATTTCATAAGTTTATAGGTGAATAATTAGTTGGTAGTTATAGTATTAAATGGAAACTCAATATATAAGAAATTACTTAAAGCGACATTTAAAATAATTAATCGTCAAAATTCTCTCTAAGATTTGATCAAATACACAAATTTTTTGGCCTTGTAAATTCGCAAACACTGCCATTACGTCTTATAAAATAAATTCATCATTCAAATCTGACGAAATTTTTACAGATTAATCTGATATATATTTTTTTTAATATTGAACTATATTTTTTAAGTTCATTATAATGTAAAGGAAAATACATATTTTAATTTATTGATAAGTTGTTTATTATAATAATTATAATAAACGTTCATTAAATTATTAATGACACAAAATCGGTCCACTAATATAACAAATTGGTAACCAATATTTTTAAAGAATCTTCAAATTTAAAGAACGATAAAAAAACCATTACATGTTTAATCATTCATTAGCTCCTTATTAGTTCATTAAACGTTTAGTGAACAACCTGCGACATAAGTAGGACATAACACACTGCGTATTTCGAATAAAAAGTACACGTTGTTCATACAATCATACAATTTTAACATAAAGCATTTTTACAACAAATAAGACGCAAAAGATAATGGGAAGAAAAAACGCCTCTTAAGAAACTATATATCGAATGCCGTCGTCGTCGCGACTAATTTTGGTTTTATGTCGTTAGGCGCCACGGGATCGTAAATCGCGTACATCACGACTATTATATTATCGTAAGAGTGTGATTTACCTGAGTGTATGCACAACAAGTACAATATTATATGATAACAATATGTATACCTACATATTTTTACGATCCAAAGAGTTCTTTTTGTTTGAGGGTATCATGGTGGCGAGTCCTTGAATCAGGGGTTTGGTTAAGCGAACTATACACTAATTTTATTACCCGTAACGAAGGGTTGGTCGATCGTATAAGGTAAACGTTCAAAAGAAACAATCGCCCCGAAATAGTATTACTTCGAAATCGGCATATAGAATAATATTATAATATTATTACCAAACAAAATCGTAACAATGTGTTTTTTTTTTACAAAAATAATGCACATTATCATTTATGTTGTACAGGTGAACTGTCAAAATTGGCGCCAAATAAGGTAATGCATAACAGTAAAATATTATTCGTCGTAAAACGTTGTAAATATTGAATAATTTATGTTTTGTATATTTAAGTACGTTTGAAAAATTCCAACAGAAAAGTCTGGACCTACCTATATCTAAATTTAAAAATTCGAACAGACCATTATTGTATCGAATAGCTTTTTTTTCTGACAAATTCCGAATGAATACGTCTTGAATATTCCCACGGTGGCACAAATAATATTTTGTACTATAATCTAATAGATATATTGTACTTTTAAACGACAAAACTTATAACAAAATTTAAGAAAACAAACAGACTTATGATAATTGTCTTCATTTTTCAGTTTCGATGATTATAAAAAAAATATATAAATAAATATCATAGACCGCATCGGTGATTCCTGTATAAAGCAAAGGCTGCCGCTACTTCTTGTGATATTATATAACGTCACGCGACTATCTTTTTCGGGCTCTAGCACCTCAACGATTTGACTTATACAAATTTTATATTAATTAATTGTCTACTGATTGAGCCAAAATCATTTTTCTTGTTTTTGGTCCTTCAAATAAAACTAAATTTTCTTTTTTTTTTTTACCTAAGAGATTTTATTATATTTATAAGGAATAAAATATGATACAGTGTATACTCATTACTCTGTTTATGTGTTTTGAAGTTTTTACCAAACTAATTATCTGAATTCGATGAAAACTTAAAATATTCAATGTCTCCATGCTATGTAATTAAAACGATAATTATATGTACATGTAAACAGCGTTCGTTTCGAATTCGGTAATTGTATTTTGACTTAACGATTGACGAATTTAAACGAAAGACCAAAAATGATGCATCATTAAAACTTTTCAATGAAACATTTATTTTATTGCAGTACACTTCATAGAAGTTCATGTTTTGAATTGTAAAATGTGTTTATTTAAAATGTTATCTGTAAACAGTTATTTATTTAGACAACTAGATGTCTTGATTTATTTGTTTTGCAGAATAAATTGCGATTAATCAAACTGCAGAGAAACAGTCGATAACATAATTTCAAATAATATAATATGATTTTGTTTTTCTTATAATCGTATAAGATAGAACTATCTTATTTGTTGACTGTTGCCTACAATAATAACTAAAATGCAACATAATATTTAATAGAAACAAAAACAATTCTCTGTACGCAGAGCATTAATTATTATCATTTAATATTATCGGGGGAAAAAATAGCATCGTGTGCTATATAATATCATAAAAATATCCACATTTAACGTATAGTGTATAAACTATAAAGAACACAATTGTTTTATTTAGGTTTCCTTTTTTATGTATACAACAATACACGCACAGACTTACTTTTATTTTAACTAAGTTAAGTATATGTGTAATGTGTTTACTTTTCTGTCCGGGTTTATTTTATCAGATTTTATAAACCGAGATTTTAATGTTTAAAAACAATATAATCGATTATTAAACAAAGAATAAAATTTAAGATATTAATTTGTGAGATTTTAAATATTTCAATGTACTATAGGCCACAGTCATTAAATATCGCATAATACGCGTATGACTCTATTGTATTACATTGAGTAATGTCTAATTTAGAAACAATATTTTAAAATAAATTGTAAAAAATAAATAGATGAATGAATAATATTATTTATTATCGAATATTGTACACATCATCTTTCATACTTAGGAACTAAAAAAATATATAATATATTAAATATAAATTATTTAGATTTTATAATTAAAGGCTTAATGCATTTACTATAATATTTACACGCCCAAATGATAAAATTCTCTAACAAAATTTCAATAAATTATCATAATATACAAATGTGAGTTTTGTTACTATCGACATCAGTTCGTAAAGATAGTTATTTTTAAAAAATATTTTAAATACAGAAAAATTTTAGAAAAAACAAAATCAGTTTGAGTAGGTAAAGTGCTGGAATGTAAAAATGTTTTATTATTATAAATATAATATATTTTTTAAATCATTCAAATACTTATTTTATAATAATAATATCTTGCGAAATATAATATAAAGAGAAAAAAGGTGTAAGATGTCAGAATGATAAACATGGAAGTTAAATATATACAATTAAATTTTATATTTTAATTTATTTTTTAAAGGTATAACAACATAATAAATGAA
Source organism: Eriosoma lanigerum (assembly GCA_013282895.1). Lineage (NCBI taxonomy): Eukaryota > Metazoa > Arthropoda > Insecta > Hemiptera > Aphididae > Eriosoma > Eriosoma lanigerum. The sequence continues at coordinate 814,080 of CM023357.1, read as the reverse complement.
TAATTTTTAAATTGTGTATAACCTGAGCTAAATAAACCCACTTTTAAAATGTAAGTAGTGGAAATATATTAAATTACAATTTTCTCGACGATTATGTAAAATATCATCTGACGCCAAATAACATCGTGACGGATTATATATTTTTCAATAAACACTGTAAGAAAAAATATTCACTTAATTTTTTATAAATTGTTTAAATTTTAAGCTCAAACTATGCTGCACAGTTTCTACATAATATTATAATAAACATTTTATTTTTTAGCATGCTATCGATAATTGAAGTGGCACCGACTCTCATCATTTCACCCCCAACATATTCTCTAGCTAATTTGTTAATAATTTACTAGTAAAAAATTACCTAAAATGTACGTATAATATATTTTATTATATTTATTTAGTTTATCAACATTATTCATTCGTTATGCTTTTATAAGTAACTGAAAATATTAACTGAACGTTGATTTGACGATATTTTAATTATATCACTAATGATAAAACTGACCCTCGTTGATTTCACTGATTAATTATACCGTCATGATATTATTATGTTCGAGAAGAAAACTGAAACTATTGGAACGTTTAACGGCATCGTGTCTGGGCCACATGTTCGTAGTACTAAGATTGAGATAATAATATTATAAACGGAAGTACGGATCGCCTAAAATTGTGGTTACCCGTTTTGAAACGATTACGGTGGTAACACTATACTGGGCTCTGAAGTCATTATTCATAAACTAACACAGTCGGTGACAAATAAACCGTTTTACTCGAATATACATAGATATTATATATTAGTATAGTTCAAGAATATAATATAAATTCACACCAAAACTCAATTACATTTAAGGAATTTATTATCGTAAAACGCACGATTTCGCGATAAAATTATAGTTTTATTCGAAACATTTTCAATTAATATTATTACGCCATCAAATCAAAATGCACCCAAAAACTCACAATAAACAATTTTAAATGTCGAATTATTCCTTTAGTTAGCAACATATAATATAATACTCGTATATTTATATATTAGTTAAAAATGCATTTATTTTATTTTTACATTACATTAATTAATATATAAACTAGATTAGTATTACAATAATGTATTTATATTGCGTTGCTTTGTATTTTCGATTAATTGATTTGATCGTTTTACAAGGAAATATGGTAGGTATAGTTAATAATTATTTCATTATTTTTTCACTAAACGTTGACAGTTAATTTGATCACGGAAAACAAATTGTATATTTATCATTATTACGGATTAAAAATATTTTAATTTACCATGCATAAATGTATATTGAAATTGTTACAAATTACAATGTGTGTATTTAAATATATGGAATTTGGAAGTACTTATAGAAAATGATAACTGGTAACTACTATGTAGTCAGCTAATATATGAAGAGAAAACCTACTTTTTACAATTGAAGGAATTAAAATTCCCATCACTTGTGTTATTTTTCTCTTCAACAATTGAAATAATTTAGAAATAAGTAATATTTGGAGGTCTAATCCCCTCAAATTCCCTAAATTTAAAGAATTGAAGTAGGTAACTTTTTCTATTTCGTACAGCACAAGTTGTATTTTTAAAATTAGATGGTATATTATTTATTTTTTTAAAACATTAACAGCGACGAGCATAGAAATAATAAATAGATATATAGGAGAATAAATAAACAACCATCGATAATATGTATATTTATATTAAACCAATATTTTTTTTTTTTAAAAATCCATTAGATCTATAATGTCCGTTGAACGATCAATAATAATAAAAATAAATTCTTAATATAAGCATGCTGGTCAAGTTAATAATATTCTTAGCTTAGTCAAATTAAGACATTAAAAAAATTAGTTCAAAGGTTGGTCAAGTAAAAAATCAAATTTAAAAATAAAAAATGTAGTTAATAAATATTAGGTTTATTTTTAACATATTTCACAGACATCTAATAGAGTATTTGATGGAAGCTGTCAATATAAAATAAATTAGAATTTATTTATAATTTCCGATTAGAAATAAGTTAAATTATTATTAAAGTATGTGTAGAGTGTTGATTAAAATTTTACTTCATTTAACTTAACATTAACTCTGACTTCTCTATAATTATAAATAAATGTATTTTTAAAATTTAAATTAATAAGAAAATAGTGGTAAAGGAAAATTGTTAACTTTCTGCGGGAAATATTTTTTTAGAAGATATCAAATAAACTATATGAATTGGTATTAATATTGATACAATTAATGATAAGGAATAAAATTATAGGATAATGTACATCAAATTATTAAAATGCTATCTCATATTAATAATTGAAATTTCAAATAAAAACCTTTAAGCATTATAACTGAATTAATATTAGTTAAAAATTACTCTTACTTATAATTAAAATTGTTCAACAAAATATTACACATTTCAAATTATAACTACAGAGTACAGAATTATTATGGATAAAAAAAAAAAAAACTTTATTTTAATATCACGAAACACTTGTGTAATGTAACGCTACAACTTTATTATTACGTAGAAAAGAAAATAACGTAAACATAATAAAATAATAGTTTTATATTCTTTTTTTGAAATTGCATGTAAAAAATAAAAGACAATATTTTATATTATTATGTATCTCAGTATAAAAATGTAATATTATGAAGTCTATATTTCCGATTAATCGTTATTTTATGTGAGTAAGTATTTCATAATATAATGGGATATTTATTTTCAGATGTTCTTATAGTCAATATACTCACTAAAACTAAAAATTATTCATAAATGACCGAATTACAGTATCATACACATTTTATATATCTTACCTTTTATACTTTTTTGAACATCTACTTACAAATATAATTTTCTCAGATCTCGTGTTTTTTTATTGAGAAGTTTATTGCAAAATAATAAATCTCCATAACTGTACAATAGTTTTCAACATCTACCGAACATCAAATATTCGTCTTTCTTTATTAAAAACAGTTACGTTTGAAGTTTAAATTAAATATGTACAAATACAATTATTGAAATATACGTTGTTACAATATATTATATTATACTCATATATGTGTATAATATAATAAATAATAAATAGCAAATAACACTATTAAATTCATTTTTTATTTTTTTAAATTATAAATTTCAAATTACTTTTAGATTCTGAGCGGAACGAAAAATGTATTATTTTTACAAAGATATTTTTTTTTTTATTTATGAAATCATTTTTTCGGGTCGAAATAATGATCCGATTACCCGATCCCCCACAAGAGGAGGGGGGGGATCAGTGAGACTAATGGTCCTGTGGCCCGGACTATCGAGAGGCCCGTGAAAAAAATATAGATTAATAATTTGCACATTGCTATTAATAAAATAACATAATGTAATAAAAAATATATATTAGGTAGGACTAAATTTTTGTAAAGTACTGGGGCCAAAAAATGTATGTAGAGCGCCTGCCGAAATTATTATTATTATATTGAGATTTGCTCAGAATCGTATTTTCTAATGTAATATCATTGCATTCAAATCTTAATAATTAATCTAACCTAACCACTTATTTCTTCAAGGACCGAAGGGGCGAAGGAGGAACATCCTAAATTGACCTTCCCGCTTTTTTATTTATAGAGCCATAAATATAATATGTATTGATAAAAAGGTAGTCGATATAAAATCACCGTTTCATCCAACAGAAAAATTCTAAATTTATTATAATAAAAAATTAAAATTTTAAAAATAAATAAACAAAAATTAAATTTCTTATAAGTAAGTAAGACCTGCTATCAATCATTTTTTTTTTTTCATTCTATGATAATTACAATGACTTATTAAGAACAAAATATATTACAAGAAAAAGTATTGTGAATTAGTAGTGCGAGCATCTTCGTAAATATGTATACATAATGATTCACATACCACAACCTAACCTAATCTAACCTAACCTACCCACATACCTACTTAAAAATAAAATGTTTTACTTTTTTACACACCACTTTTACTTTGAGGTAAAGTATTTAGGCGCTTTTTTTTTAACGTTGTATTCCCAGTAGGTGTAATCTATGCTTAAATAATATAATATAATATATATATTATATTATATTATATTATTTAAGATTTTTATTAAAAAACTTAGCTTAACAATGATTATTCTATATAACAATATGATACACAATTGATAATAATAAGTAATAATTATATTATTAAATAATAATAATAAATAAATAATAGTTAATAATAACAATAATAAAATAATAATGATGATTATTTTTATTATTTTATAGGTATTGCTGTATTAGCAATTGGGTATTGGGTAACAAAAAATAATATTTTGTTTGTAAATTAAAAAATTTGATACACAATTTTGTTTAGTCTAAATTCGACTATAAATCTGACATAAGTGGGATATTATTAAATACCCTGTAAAGAAAATAGTAAAGTTATTATTCAAGAACTCAGCAACAGCATTCGTAACGACCGACAAATTTCCCACAGTTGCGCAAAATCTTTCTGGTTGTTTTCGACAATGATACTCTATGCGGGGGCTTAAGCTTGGGTGCTATTTTTGGCATTGATTTGAAAATTCTGGACCTTGGTTTTATTATTGAACACCACCGTGATCGTGGTTTCGATTATTTCTTATTGACAATGGTCGTTTCTGTAGAATTAGTCTTTGCTGTAGTTAATGACTTAAATGAACATGGTTCCGATCACCGTTTACACATGGTTCTCATTTTTCGTTCTGGTGGATAGGTGGCATTGGTTGTAGATGGCGGTTTCGACTTAGCAACGGGTATGAGCGACATAGGCTCTGGCTCAGAAAACATTGATTTTGGTCTTATTACTGACGTCCATCTAGGTTTCGGCTCTTGCTTGGCAACGGAGTCTTTTATAGATTCAATCTTTGCAAAAGTTAATAATATTTAATTTAAAATATTTTAAATTTGAATCGTTAGTTATTTTATTATCATCTACAATAACCAATGAACCAAAAGTTTCAAAGTTTGCTTCTTTTAAAAATGTTGGTGTTTTAATTTTATCATCAGCATGTTCATTTAAAATTATTATCGCTGTTGAATATTACTATATGTATATTTCTAATAAATTAAAAAATAACAATGTACCAAATTTAGAAAAAAAATTATCCTATGTTTATATCAAATTTGTTTTAGACAGTAATATTTTTACTATGTAAATTGTGAAAATATAGATTTATTAGACTGGCCACATAAAATTATTTATATTACTTTTTCAGTTAAAATATATTTAAGTATTAGATTAAATTCATATAGAAATCTATTTTCCAACGATTATTTTAAATCCTGTAAATAAAAGGCAGATACTAGCAAAAACTATTTTATTTTATAACGAACAAAATGTAAAAGTTATACCATAAATGATAAATTGTTATACATCTATCACACAAAAAAAAAACACTAGTAATAATATTATTTTATATTGTTTTATTAAATGATTTAATGAGAAATTTCGATGTAAAGAACAATAAGATAAATAATATTAAAAAAAAAAGTTTTAAGAATATTAATTAACAACATATTAGGAATCTTATCAAATTATTAACGAATAATGAAAGAATTAGATTATTTTATGAATAAGAATAAGAATCTTTTGTATACATAGATTACTAGGCATCAAATGATAACACTTTTTAGTTATCAAGTGTTTTATATGTTTGTGGAATCGCTATTATATATACATATCTAAAGCCGTGGTCTATGAATTAACCAAAATTTAATTAAAATCAAATTGTTAATGTGGGAGTTTTTATACTTGTCGATATTGCAGCACTGAAAATTGTTAGAGGAATACGGTGGCAAGTGTAAAGGTACGCAAAAATCATCTCCAATAATCACGATTTCACATGTTAATATTTTGTGAAATAATAAACAAAAATTTAATATGTAAAGGCTAAAATTATTTAAAAAAATATTTTATTATAATATTGATATCAAAAATAGGTGTTGCTATTTAAAAATCAAAAGTAGATAGATACTTAATTAGGGTAGAACAAAAATGGTTAAAAATTAAAAAATGATAATACTTTTTGAAATAATGAGTGTTTTACATTAAATGGATGACCTTGTGTAGTATGGAATAAACAATTAATTAAAACATGTTTAATATTATTATAATAGGAATATGTTTAGTACTCGTATATTAAATATTTTTTAGAGAGAAAAAAATAACTTTATTATATAATAAAAACAAAATGAATTATGATGAAATAAATATATTACCTAGTATAAGGTTTATTGTTATTTTTTAGCTCTAATTTTTAACTTTTAGAAGAAAATACTTAATTCCTTCACTACCACCTGATAGTGGAAAATATTATCCACTCTGATGAGCAAAATATATTTTTATTTACACCTTTCAAATTTATTAATTCCTATTTTAAAATGTTGATATTATTTTAACCTATTAGATAATTTTCACATGAATATTGTGTTTTTGATATTTTTAACTGTTACCAAATAAAATAGTTTACAAAATACAACCAAGAAAAACATTTACTTGTTTTATTATTATTATTTTTATTTTTCAGGATATTGTCGCAAATATTATTCAGAATTATTTTAATTGATTGTAGTTGGAATTCAAAATTTATGTAAAAAACAGTAAAAACAAAAAACATTTCTTACAAAAAACAGTAAAAGAAAACAACACATTGCCACACTATTATTGATTATGCGTGTTTGTCCATGTTGGTAATATCGTGCCATTATCGTAAATATCTTAATTTTTGATATAATAATAGTGATAATAATATTTTTTTTATTTGGCTAAATAAATCGCTAACCAGTAACTGAACCTATATCTAAGCAGTAAACATTCAATCCGCATGTATCATTTTCAAATTAAATTTTTCACAATTTCAATAAGTTAACACGATATATAATACATAATATCTAGACAACTATGAATATGCATAATGCCATAATTTATTAAAGATTCGCAATAATACAATCATTTTATCTGTCATAATTATTGTAATTCTTCACATTATTGATACTGGCAATCAGCATTACATTTAGTTAGGTACTTAAAATAATGCCTTTTAATTTTATATTAGCTAGCACGTAGATTAGGTTAAGGAATAGAAAAAAAACGATCGATGAAGGAATATTTTCCTTTTGTTTATTTTATGAACATGCATTTTGCATTTTGCTTTAACTTCTATACGGAATAATGTGATTATTATGGAGAGTATCCCACGAGATTTCCCCCTTGTTACATCTCCTCTGTAAATAAATATGTTGAAATTATGTTTTCTAAAAAATAATTATCTTACATGAAGATTATGTATATAAACTGTTTTCAAATAACTAAAAACTACATTTAAATAAAAAAATATTATAATATATATTTTTTTTATAGTAAAAAATCAAGATTTCAACATAGTCCCATCTAATTTAAAGATTGTGATTTACTAATAATTGAATATTGATTAAAATAATAATTATAGTATTGTATAAATTTAATTTACAACATGTGAATTTGTTCATAACATTTACACAAATTAAAATAATTAATAAACGCTGTTTTTATAGGTAGGTACCTACTGTAATAAATATGAAAAAAACACTAAATTACAATCTTGATCAAATTAGTAGTTTGACAGATTTTTTTTAATAAATATAACTCTTTAAATTAGTTATCTTGAAATTTCGATCTTAGTTCTTACTTTTTTACTGGAGTTGTTTTTTTTGTAAATTCAAATATGGCTTTAGAGCAAAAAAAAAAAAAAATCCATCTGTGTTAAACGTAAAACTAAATTTAGCTTGAGCCACAGTATAGATTAAGAGTTATTATATTTCTTTTCATTAAATAACGTTACATTTTATAAATTATAAAAAAAACAAACGAGTACCACATAAATTGAATGTTAATTAGGTAATGACTCTATAAAATAATATGATTGATTATTGTTAAAAAAAGATTAGTTTTTTGTTTATGTCGTCAATCAATAAAATAAAAAATAGGAGCATAAACATTATTTAAAGATAAATATAATAATTGAATACCGAGTGAAGCTAATATTAATCTAATAGTCAAAGATTATGCATAATTACATAGTTGGTAGATAATTAGGTATAGGTACTATACTGTTGAATCTATTGTCGTTTAAACGGAAGAAGTACAAAACGGAAAAAAAATCAGAAAATTCAGTTTGGTAGGTACTACATAGATAAACTGAGATTTAATGAGTTTAAATTAAATTAATTTAATTTCAAAATTAAGTTCTAAATTTCTAATACACCGAACTCAAATTATAATTTTATTGAAATACTAAATGAAAAAAACACTTGAAAAATAAAATTTATTGATTTAAAACAAAAATACAAATAATTTAATATTTTTTTGTAATTTTCCAAGAAAAATTTGCAATTATAAAAATAATCAAATAATCATTTTATTATAGATTCATCATGTAATATTAAGTCATTTATTAAATATATATATATGTATATATTTACATAAAAAAAAAAATAATTCCTAATATTTTTCCGCTTTTACACTGAGTGAAGTCCATCTGGGTGACTTCCCAGTTAAGAATTGTAAGTTTAATGTATACAGACAAAGGACATAATAAGCAGGTATACATACTCATTAGTTTATATTATATCGATATAATATCAAATTTAAACCAGACATAGTTCAAACGTCAGTAAGTCGAAGGTTTTAAGATTTTCGAAATAAATTATTTATTCAGGTAATATAAACACACAATGTTACGTTTAATATTGGGAAAATGTCGAAAAACTATATATATAATTAAGTATAAATAATATAATTGAAACTGGAAAATTACAAATTTGAAACGTTATTTAGATTCTTTTGGTTTTACAATAATGTGCGCTTTTTATTTCTGTAGATACTTTTTTGTGCAGAAATAATGATCTAATTAGTACAAGTAGAGTATGTTTTTGGTAGAAAACTGCATCTAGTTGGTACTTAATTAAACTCATTACTCAAAAGTTATTCTTTGAGATATAAAAAAACTACCAACAAATGATTGAAAACAGCAAAATTCGTGGAATCTACAATTTTGCCATATTTAATTTCATTATTTTATGTTAACTGATTTTTCTGTTGCACATTATTTTTGATAAATAAAGACAATTTATAGAAAAGAAATATTTCCAGTATAGATTTTGTATATATTATCTAACTGCATTTCGCTCAGAATCGTTTATTGGAATTCAATATTACATTACTCAAATATTAATTATAATATAACATTCTACAAATGAGTTCTCCTACGACCTAAGGAGCGAAGAAGGAATGCACAGAATCGATTTTTCGGCTTTTAAAAGTTATAATTAACAATATAATTTAGGTATAATATTAAAACGCAATCTAAATAATTTGACTAACTGTTCATATTTTTTGACGAAATCAATAATAATAATTACATAATTATATTTATTCGGATTTACGCTAACTCACATAAAATATTAGCAGAGGCTCCAAATATTTTTCTGTCTTACATTTTTTGGTACTGTTTCGTCAAAATTCATATAACGGACTAAATGATCATGATATTATTAAACATTATTATTATGGAAAATAAACATCCCTTGTCGCAGCCTCTTTCGTATGCAGAATGAATATGATAACACGTTACAGTGCGTTTTATGGACACGCGGAACAGGGAAAACAATAATTGTAGTCCGATTATAACGAATTGAAACTCGAAGGTTGGTAATCTAATCTCAAATTTTTATTTTATTTCTTTGTGGTTAAAATGGACTAGTGTAACATAAAACCTGGATAACCACCCTCTGTATATAATGTGAATTCGTGACATGGAAAAATGGCATAGATAAGAGACTGGAAAAGTTCAACAAGTTACGAGACCGCTCAGAAACGTCAAGCAATATAATATAATATAAACCATGTAATAATAAGACGAAATTTCTCGACGTTTTGTTAAAAAACACATTTCGCCGGGCGTTTCTATAAAGATAATTTTAACGCAATTAATATTTTGACATTAGACATTTGACACCTGACATCGACATCGTCCATGCAGACAAAGGCATAATTATGGGGAGACTTTTAGCTCTCCGTCAAGTGTGATTTTTATTTTAGTTTTCTATTATTATTATTATTATTATTATTATTATTATTATTATTATTATTATACTATCTAACCTGATATACACGCCTTATTATTTGTATAACCGTGGTTACAAATTGTTTAAACAATTATCAACATATAGTAATATTTGTTAGCCATTCATAATTGGATTAAAACCCTTAAAAAAAATTATAATAACCTTTTTACACTAATCTCAACTGGTATATCTCAACACCCCTTGATAAGGTATTTGGAATATAGCGGGAGGAAGAAAAATTAAAGAATCTAAAACATTTCATTTATTAAATCCTAAGGAATTACAAACTACGTATAATAAATAAGAAGACATAAAAAAAAATTATTTTAACCTCGGTCACTACACGTTATTTTGTTCCTTTACTCTTTGGTTATACCTGACGTCGTCGACAATGATTAATTTATTCAGTTAGATATAATTGAGGTACCTATGTTGGCATTACGTATGTAGCACAACTTTTAAAAAACTTTCTAACATTGAGTAATTAGACTTATTAGACGTTGTGGAAAACTATTTAGAAATTTTAGACGCACTATTTAAAGTTATCTAACATAGAACTTAAATAAGACAAGTTCACAGCTAGAGTATTACATTTTATTTACATTTAAAAAAAAACATACACATATAACATTATTATAGACGAACTATTGGTAAATGGTAATATTGATATATTGGTACATGTTAAATTATATAAATATTTCAAATTCATGTAGAACTTAATTATTTTTAGTTTAATGTCCTTGTTTGTTGTTAGCATTCAATGTTAAAATAGAACCCATCAATCATCATTATCTAGTATTTACATTTTTTCCTAAATTAAGTACCTTAATTCATTGTTCATACAAACTAATAAGAAAATTGATTAAACATCGATTATAAACGATACCTATTATAGTTATTAGTTTATAAGTATACAAAATATAAATATGCCAAGAAAAACAATTAAAACAAAAAATACAGTCATTAAAGTTAATATACAAATGAATAAATATATTATATAGAGTATTTCATAGTATTTTTCATATTTCGTACACTAATAGAGATACCCTCCAACATCCACTATCTGATAAATAATTCGGATGCACACTTGAGTTTTTCGCGTTTTTTTAACAGTCTTTTATCACGATGGGCAAATTACACAAGCGATTGTCGACGGCATAAAATCAGAAGCGATGTTCACGTAACATTCAGGACCGAGTACATAGCAATAGGTCATAACAATAGTGCGGGTTTAAGTCTCTTCGGCTCGATTCCAGTAAAAACGTCCGATCATCATCAAGACACCCACGGAGTTTATAGTTATGATATAATATTATCCGTATTATTACTATCGAAAACAACGTAGAGTTTAATATGAAAAATAAAAAAAAAAAAAATCGCTCATCTTAGGCTCAATATTGTTTTCTAAATAATCCGTTGTTATCGTGATACGGATTTTATAGTATTTGAAGGACTGCGGGGAAAAAGGATAATAATATATAATATTGTGTTATAGTCTAGGATTCCAAAATATTTAGTACCTACTACTAAAGATTTAAAATATCAGACTTAAACACTCAGAAATATATGGTACAAGGTTATAGTATAAAACAAAAAAAACAAAAATATTGCCAACTTTGAATCAAATTTATTTATTGATATTTTAAGAAAGAAAATATTTTAAAAAATATTTAAGAAATATTGACTATATCAATTTTTCCCCGCAGTTCTTCATTTGCATGTTTGTGTAAGATCATCTTAAAAATAATGAACTAGTATACAAATGTAATTCGTGATATAAAAAATTAATGTACGTATTTTACTTATTTTACCATTTCATGTTTTTAAGTCCATATTTCAGTACTAACTTAACCAAACATTATTAGATAATAATAAAAATAAATTGTGTTTTTTTTTTACCCAGAAAATCTACTAGAGGAAGATGCAACAAATAAATAGACGGCTTTTTTTTTATTTACAAGATTTTATGATTTATAATGTGATGTCTGAGCATAATATGATATTTAAGCGCAATCCGAATTCCGAGTCCTGGTCATCGTAATAATATTTTGCATCGCGTGATTGACGGTCGCAAAGCGGAGCGATTTTGTCCGGCCGCGGTGGCCGTTCACGTTGGCACGACTGCGCCCGCCGCCGGTTTGTCGATTCGACGACCGTCATCGTAGCCGTCGCCGTCGCCCGCGTGTAGCGTTTGGAGCGGGTAAACGTCCGGTGAAACGCGCGTATACAACATCGCACGCATCACGTACGCCGCGTCTCGTCCGCAGAGGACACGGTACAAAATCGTTTGAAAATATTTCTCGGTTTTTTTTTTTTTTTTTTTTTCTGATGCGCACGAAAATCGATAAATCGATATCACGATCATCAAAGTGGACATTACCCGTTTCGACCCGGTGTCATCCCCCGCATGCGAAATGTCCGGCAAATGTTCGCTGGAGGTCAGACGGCTGATCGCCGAAGTGCACAGCAGGCCGGAATTGTGGGACCGGCAACACCCGCAACATCATTGCAGGTCCGTCCTGGAACAACACTGGGAGTCCGTGGCCTCCGCGCTGACCATAAACGGTATTAACGGTAATCGATTGGATGGATTTATTTTAATATTATACAGGTACACGACCGACCGACGTGTGCGCCGGCATTTACTATCCGATTACACCCGGTCGGTAATGCGGACATTTGACATGATATTTTGGTACGCCTACCGTAAGCGGTAACCGATATTAAATTTCGCCCTTCCTTATTGAATATCAATAACGACAATATTGTTCTCGTATTGTTTCGTTATCAATATCGTTTTTTTTTTTTTTATTTTCGACTCGCGCACGCCGCGATCGTGTGAATATTATTATTGTGCGTTCCGATCGCCAGACTCGGTGCACTCGCGCACGCACCGCAGGCCAAGCGTGTTGTTGTTGTCTCTGACCCACCCGCCCCTCCGGCCGTAGACGCACCACAACAACGCTCGGACTAGACGCCAGCGGCGGCTGCGGTGGCGGTAACTGACGACGACGCCGTTTTACGAGAGAGGCGGCGTTTACACGACGTCGTCGCCGGCCCGTCAGCACGTGGGCACACGCCCCGCCGAACCCCCCGCACCCGACACTGCATACTACAAGTCGCATTCGCAGCGGCCTTTTTCTACACTCGGCAAAATAACACCGTGCTACAAGTATAATGCGATTCGTCGTCAATTCGTTTACCTGTTTCCTGTTTTATACCTAAATCACCGGTTCATACCGTTCCTATTTAAATATTATTATGGTATACACAAAACGGTTTAAAATGTACTTAGACTGACCGCATGGTAGAATGTGTCGATTTGGCAAAATGGATTTCTTCAATGAAAATTTTAAAAAAAAAATCAACATTTCATATATTTTTATACCTTAAAAATTAAAACAATCAGAACGGTGTCGGTGTACCTATATTATGTTAATATTATATTTATCTGTGTTTATACAATGCAATGAATTAATTTTAAGGATGTAAACAATTTAGGGTTTTACTTTGTACAAATAATGTTAAATTGGTATCTTCAATCGTATGTATACATTTCGTTCACAATAATAAAAACCGAACAATACCTCTACGGCTCAACTTATATAATTTAAATTGAATATTCCATATTGTAATGTATATCACACTCATAACAGTCATGACCTATCCTAACCTAACACAATTTCAATCTATGCTTGTTTTAATTTTTTGTATAATTATAGGCTCTAACAACGAGATTGTTATGATTTTCAAATCGTTGTCAATGATTGTTGACAAAAACCTTTTCTTTCTTATTAGTTATCACTAAATGTTTTAGTTCGTAGAATGCGATTCTAGCAGAGGATAGCACAGGAATAACAAACTTTTTTTGGATTTTGTACCAAACAATTTACTACTAGGTGTATTCAAATATAAGTTATGAAATTGAGTTAATTGTGAAAAAATATAACGTTATTGTTATAACCATATATATGTGTTTGCCAAAACGATATTCCACTTAAAGAAAAGGAAAATTCTTGTCAAATATAATTAGCAAAAGCTTTGAATAAATTATAAATATCGTTCTGCCAACATGCGGTATACCGTATACGTACCAGTCAATCGCATTAATTATTTATTGATATTGACATCATTATCTACTCATAGAATATGGGGATCCTACTAATGATTTCATAATCGTATAAGTTGACTTGATATTGTTAAGTTTAAATAAACTTGGAAACTTTTTAAAAGTCTTGAACAGAAATTCAAGTGGGTGAATGTAAATATAATGCTTAATTTATAATGATTATCTGATATTAGTTGTTAATGTAATTTTATGTTAACAAACCTTTTTCCGTTTAAATTGATTTTAAAATATTTTCATTTTAATAAATTAAAAATTCAAAAAAATATTTTATTCATTTTTAATATTGCATTTTAACTAGGTATAGTTGTATAGATGCACGTATGTGTGTGGTCATATCAAGCGTTCAATCACACTTAGGGAAACTTAAGTTTTGCCGCCCTTTACATATAAATGAAACGTAAATACTATATCAAATAATTTGAAATGACGCCTCTGAATAATGCAGATCTAGGCGTGCACTTATGTCACCTACCCCTTAAGTCGGGCCAGCGTATGATGGAAATCATTTTTGTTCATTTTTTTTATCATTTTTTTCTGAAAACAGTGGCGTATTTATGTTGTGGTCAGTGGCGCACACTGGAGGGTTCAAGGGTAGCAACTGCTACCCCTGATATTTTGGTTGGTGGGTGGCAAAGCCCCCGCGGGTCTGTTTATGAATATGGTTTAGTGGGTGGGTGGTATTTTTCCATTCAATATGCTACCCCTATTTATTTTTGAGTGTGCGCCACTGGTTGTGGGGGGGGGGTTTGAATCGGTTGAACGGGTTTAACCCCCCATGACCAAAACAAAAAACAAAATTGCTATTAATAATATTTTTTACCACTTGTTTTAGATTTTGCTTTATAATGTATACAGATACAGAACATGTTTATTTTCATATTTTTTTATATTATCAAACGGTTCGGCATCATATAAGGTTCTAAAAAAAATCTTAAACACCCTTTAAAAATGTCTAAATACGCCTCTGTCTGAAAATAAAACAAAATATACTTAAAAACCTTTAATTTAATTACATTCTAATAAATATATTATAACAATATAATATTCTTAAATATAATCTGATAATTTTCTCGATAATAATATAATTTATCAAATGTTGTTCATTAAAATTTTGAAATGTATTTTTATTCTAGGTATATGACAATTATTTAAAAAAAATTTGGTATGTTATTTTGAAAGTCAATTTTATTTTTTTTTCTACTATATAAATTTACCAATAATGGCAATAGCTACTTTCCACGAATTTATTAAAAGTTCTTAACTAGAACTCTTGTTACTTTTAAAGTGTATTATTTTATTTTCATTTCACATAATTATATCGTCTACACAGAACTATAGTTTTATTATTTCATTAAGTAGTTTACACAAGTTTGATGTTTTTCATTATTTATACAAATTTATCAGAAATACGTTTGTATTAAACCGTTTGTAGTTTATACAAAGAAATAATTGGAAAATACATATTTTATGTGTAATTATTTGATATTAAACTGTTTAATAAAAACGTACAAAAATTATATTTAGAAACCGTTAAAAATGTTTTAACTATTGTTGATTTTTCATGCGATGTGAATTATTATTAATTTTTGTGTAAGAAAATTGTCTTTTTTTATTTTAAATATTATAATGTACTTATAAATTATTATAAGTGTGATCGAATTTTAATATTTATACCATTCATCATTTGTGGTATTATCGTTATGTTATCCGTCAATAGGTCAACTTAACAGTGTAATAACTAACATCATTATAAGTTTTATCTAATTGTTATTTATTTAAATATTACTAAATGTCTATAATCATTTATTATATATGAGGCAAAAATTAATCGAATTCGATTTTATATTTACTTAGAATTAAAATAATTAATATACCAGAATAAGTAATTGTTTTATTCATATATTATTAAATGCTAATTATTTGATTGCAGGCAAATCTGTTCGAGGAAAATGGAAGAATTTAAAAGACCATTTTCGTAAAGAGTACAAAAGATGTATGGGCACAGATGGTGATCAAGAAATGTCCAAATGGCCATATTTTCATTACATGATGTTTATTAAAGATCAGATCGCACATACCGTTTCAAATTCAGTATATTTATCAGATTATCAAAATCAAAATATTTATTCGGAAGTAAAAGCAGAAGAATTATCAGACGAAGATAACCCGTTAAATTGTGTCAACGCCGAGTACGATAATCAAAGTTTATGCGAAGTTAAATTGGATTATTCGAATCAAAATGAAAATATTTCCGACGACAAACATTTTTTATTGAGTCTACTGCCCATGTTTTCGGCACTTTCACCAGATAAAAAACTAAAAGCTCGTATAGCCATCGAAACATCCCTGCTCAATATTACTTATCCAAACTTAAGTACACCTGAAAATTGCCAAGTTCAACAAAAATCTCCGAACAAGTGTGAAAAAAGAAAACGAACAACTGAAGACGAACATCTTCAGAATAAATGTTCTTCGAAGATCCAGAAATATTTATGATATTTCATTACAACTAATATAATTTTTATTAATATTATATTGTACACGATTTCTGTTATATTTACATTATCAATTTAATTAAGGGGACTTTATGATCGCATAATTTATTATTTGCTTTACTGCTCTTTCTGTTTATCTAACGCGAATTATAGAAATATAGCCACGTAGACCTTAAATTTATTTATTAATTATTTATTTTACAACAAACCATAATGACGTTATTTTTAAATTTATTATCCTTTTGTTTAAATTTGGTAATAGCGTTTAAACTTTAAGTTCAACTTGAAAGTCACATTTTAAGTTCTGCGCGGTTGTGATTATGCTATTTTATCCGTTAGATCATTTAAGCAAAACATGTACGTCCTTTTAATTAATTAGATTTATTTTGCCGTTTCTTGTTGTTCATTTTTTGTTTAAAAAAATAAACAATGAATTATATTTATAATTATATATGTATATTATATTATATTTATTTTCATTAATCTAGTGTTTAATTGATACGTAATGAAGGTGATTGACTAAAATCATTGTTGAGGTAGTTAATGCAAAGAATTCGTTGACCAATTCTTAATCTATACTATACCATTTACTATTGTAAATTGTTCATAGTTAATTTTATGAAATGTTGAATGTAAACATCATTTATATAATTATATTTATATAATTATAAATTATTAATATTAATATTATTTCACCGACAATGTGGTATTTAAGTAGGTACTAATTCATACAATCATTCGGGTGAACACTAGATTTTACGATTATCACTGACACGTAATAAACTATGTATTGTTATTTTTTTTATTGATTGTTTGTTGAATATTGTTTTTGTAAATAAAACGATTTAATATTAGTAGTAAATTACAAGAAAACTTGCCGGATAAACAACGTTTTATGGACACTCTTTTGTATTATGCATCCGGCACTCGTAATCTTAGAATATTGCATTGTGCATCCAATTACGCGGGGAATAACATGGTGGCTATCAGTCAGTTCAATCCGCAGCTGAACGCAAACAGCCTTTTGTTATCTCTCCAGAGACCAGTAAAAACTGCACAACTCTGGCGCAATTCTCCAGCGACATTTCCAAGTAATATAAGTATGTGGAAAACGATTTTAGGGTTCGAGTTCATCAATATAGGCGTTATTTTGATTAACTTAAGTCTCGCATCTGTAAAACGAACGAGAACCTATTACATATAAATCACGAGGGTCGGGAACTCTAATAAGTAAGTAAGTAAGTCTAATTACGACTTATTGCAGTTGCGAAGTTTTTCCAGTGAGAGATTATATATAATATACTTGTATACAGCTATGTTATAGCGCGGTTCGATAGGATGTGTTTTCTGATTTACGAAGTAGGCAAGTACCATTGTAATAACCAATTTAACACATTGTGAAAGGTTTATCACAATTAGGTAAAGGTACCTCCTCATTTTTAAGATCGATACAAATCATTAATATTATTTTATTTTATAAATACAATTTTTCGATTTCCAGAAAATGGAATTTCGAAAACCGTTCGTGTTTGTAAGTACATAATTGATAATATGACATAAAATCGTAGTTACAAATCGTACAAATAAAATCTAAGTAGTGAGTAGGAATGAAAAATCCGAATGTTTTATATTATATTGCGGTTTCAATTTTCTCAAACGTCATGTGCACTTCCCGAACGTCGAATGTCAACGTCGTCGTCGCACCGAGAAAATGTCATCGTCGTCGTTTTCCTTTGTCCGACTTGGTTGAAATGGGTTCGCGTGTGAATGTGGGAATTGCTAGTAGCGGGATTCTTCGCTGAAATCCGTTACTATTGTTTTATCATCGTTATCGTTGTTATTATTATTATATTAATATTAATAATAACAGTAAGGGGAAAAAAAATGTGTATAATTATCGTAATAATAATAATAATATTATAATTGTTGTTACATAGTATACATTATGTTTTGTCCATGGGAAGTGATCCGAACCAGAACAAGCATAATATTATATAATATTGTTAAAAGTAATATATAATAATATTCTTCTTAGCCTTAGTCACTTCCGCTGCTGAATAATAATAAATAAATAAAGGGGCTATTGTAAACATAATATTATAATATAGAGGGAATCGTCTTATTTACGACATACGGTTGGTTTTCTACCGCGGTAAAGGTATACTAATAATAATAATATGGCCAATGATACGCTCTCTCACGTATCTCGATGCCGACTATAATAATAAATATAGATTGTTGGTAGTCTATAGTAACTACTATATTAGTACCACTTCACCACTGTATATTATGTGTCGCACATCGAAAAAACGGTTTGTTTTTCACGGCCAAGCCGTTTAGTTGGGATTTTGTTATTGTCGATAACCAATTAAATTCGTAGAGATTATTCGTGCGAGACTCGTACGAAATTTGTTCCGCTCTTTATATTATAATATATTTTATGGGTATATTAAGCATAAATTATTCTTACTGTTGTACAGAGTGCCTCTCGTGGGAATTCGTGTTGATGCATATTGCATATGTACCGCCAAGTTATATATTAAACCCTGAATATGCACGTGCGAAATTTTACAAAAAATGTTCAAACCGATCAGTGTAATTTGTGACAATGAAAACGAGAACTTTTCGTATAAAATCGTCCTTCCAAAGAAACTCAATTCTGATTCGTTCGTGTTAATAGTCTGCTTTGTTTTCGACCGAGATAAATATTAACGATTAACACTATCTTGTTGAGCAGTCACAACTCACATTATTTTTATATTCGATCAAAGTTTGCACCTTTACAGTTAACCAATAGTTTTATTAATCCATCCGTATTCAAATAATATATTTTTTATATCGACTAAAAAATAACGAATGCGCGTGGTAAAATATGCCGATAAAAACAATAATTAAAATTTTAAAGAATTATTAATATCATCGATTAACAACAATATTGGTTTATTAATTTATTATTTTATCAATTAAAAAATAAAACCACAAACAAAAGGTTAGGTTAGGTTAGGTTTATAAATATAAATGCAATGAAAATATTTTTTAGATAATATATAAATAGACTTTAAATTACAATTTTAAAAAGTCAGACAAATAATAACTATTTTTAAAAGAACGCTATACTTATATTGTTGTTGTCTCTGTCCATCCAACGGAAAACAATCATAGCTAGGTAAAACTTTAATTGTAGCATTTTAATTAAACTTGCCGTTTAAATGCTCATTATCAAATTTAAAGAGTGGACGACCATTTTGAGTATTGTTTTTGTGAAATGTCATTTGAAAATGAACTTATATCTATTTAAAATATGAAATAAATTAAAACATTTATAACTTTGTTGTTAGATGCCATTTTATAAAAGGCTCATGATATACACTCGAAAATACTCCAATATTTAAATTTAGTAATAAGTATTTAATAATCTATAAGTTTAACTTAAATGCCAGAGTTTAAGTTCTACGTTACTGTGATTTTGCCGTTTGCCATTGGATATACGGAAATAGTTAAATACAGTAAAATAAACGGATCTTCTTACAATTATTACTATAATTTTAAAAGTATTAAAATTCATTATTTTTAATGTTATTTTACAAAATAGTGAAATATGTATATATAGTATAATATAAAAACGAATTTAATATGATGTTAAAATATTGTAAAAAAAAATCCTATAAAAAATTGTAAAATGTAAAATTATACCTTAATATTAAACATAATATTTAGCAAAAAATATTTCGAGCACTATTTATATTATACCTATTATATAGTAAGCGCCTAATTAATAAAATTACGCACTTATAATATCACCTCATTGAATTTAAATTGTTTATTATTGTAAACACACTGTATAGCTGTATGGGCATCGTTGTACTGGTGTACTGTTAATTCGGTATCTATGATTAGGTGCTCGGAAAAATAATACATACTAACAAGCTTATGAAAAACTAATGAACCTATGAGAAGAATATAAGAGGAATAAACTCGTAGGAAGCAACGGTCTATTGATTAACGATGCCTAAGTAAGTAGGGTGTCATGCATGTGGAATTTTCTAATTTCGTTCTTTAAATAGGTACCTAATAACTATTTTATACACGTTTAAAATAAATAATCTATAAAATATATTTTACATTATCTAATCATATAATTACGAGCACTCTTGTTCAAATTGCAAAAAATTGTAAACATTTTAAACATTTTATATTGATATTTTGTTTTCTATGCGATACTTTGCTTTTACTAGTACATTCGTTCTTCATTATTCAACAAATAACTGTAACAATATTGAAAATGATCAATTTTTATTAAATATTATCAAATTATAATATTGGAATGCGCACATTTATCTTTATGATAAAGTATTTAATTCGAATCAGTAATACAATTTAATTTTGGTACATATTTTGTCTTTTTTGTATGCATAAAATCTCTACCATTCTTGAATTATTGAATGTGAGAAATAAAGTAATATACAGTACCAACAGGAAATTGTGTTTTTACGTTTACGAGTATATTGTCATCTTTAAATATATTTTCATATAAGAAGCTTCAGTACGCATAAGTCCCATAATGGATAGAAAGAAATTGAACTAAATATAAATATATTTTTGAGGGCACCAAAAAAGGAGTAGATGAAATTGAGAGAAGAAAACAAACAGAGATAAACATAAACATTTAAAATAAATGTTGTTATAAATTTCGATCATTTAAAGTAGTCCCAAGAGTTCCCAAAAAGCGGAAATGGGTCTCTTGTCAGTTTGTATCTCTACTGTCACTTATGATAAATCTAAGAACTTGCAAAACTTATAACACACTGATTCATCTATAAATAATCGAGTTACCATTATAGCTTAAGTACAATTTAAGCATTGAAGTTAATAATGTTTTACAATATTGTTTTAAATAAATATTTACTTAACTGAATAAATTTCGTACAAATTAGCACTTTTTTAATTTCTTCCAACAAGTAAATCTAGTGTAATAGGTAAAACCGTAATTTTTTATTTTGTTCAAAGAAGATGATGCATTTGAATCAATTTTTATTGAATATCTTAGGTGTTGAAAATATAGGTATTACATCTTTTATTATTTTATTAAAAAAATAATTACCAGATCGGAGGGAAAAAAATAGAAATTATATAATACAATGCATAAAAGAAGATTTTATGATAAATTTAATTTCAATTAATCGTTAGTATTAAATTTCCATGAAAATAAATGATACTTATTTAAAAAGTAACAAAACGAATTTATATTTTATGATATAATACTATATAATATTTTTATACCCAGTGTAATAATACGGTATTCAGTGAAAACGTAAAATAAGTTGATAAAATGATTTAATTAAAAATTGTATATTGATATCTAATAATTGGCACAGAATAAAAATATAATTAACTATAATTTCACTGAGTCAATAACAACTAATAAATAAAATAATCGATATCAAAATTAGATGTTTCAGGAAATATTTCGTACTAAATTTCTACAATTATATTAGATAGAAGATAATAGGGTATATATTGGACTTATGTTTACTCATAGCATAATATAATTTCAAATTTATATTATTTTTTGTGTGACATTCATCGCATTGTATTGTAGGTTAAATTATAAACTTAGTTATTGTCAAATTCAAATATGTTTAATTAGTAATGTTTTTAATTATAAAGTAGCATGGTGTTTGTAGTTAATATAGGTTAAAATTATTGTAATTAATAACAATAAAGCATTCAGAAATATAATCAAATAAAATGTATAACTTTTCGACTTTTCGTTAAGTTAAGCTTTAATGTTTATTATTCATTTTATATTTTATTTGTACGTCAATTTATTATATTATTATAATAGTAAAATATTTTAAAATTTAACATTTATATAAAGCGTGCATTGTTTTTAACATAAAAGCGTGTAAGATACTATATTATTATTGTACATACAAATTAATTAACAAAGTTTTGTGTTTGTTTTCCATTAAATGAATAGTGAATTAATTTTTTTTAAATATTTATCGATTACCAACAAACATTATTGTGATTCAATCATGAGTATGAGAATCAACACCGCTGTTGTTTTTTTGATAGATAATACTATTATACTATTACCTCATTGACATAATACACAAAGTCATATTAATATTATACTCATATTATTATTTTTACAAAACAAATACATTTATCAGATTTTTTTTTTATCAACAATATCTCTCTATAATAATATAGTGTTAGTTTCGTACAATGTATATTATTTTATAATTAATATTATTAAATCAATTCTGTGAAATAATATTATAAAAATGAATTGTTGTTCGTCACAATGTTTGAAAATATTTCGTATAGAGAGACATTGTCATTGATATTAAAAAAAAATACTAGGTACCTACAACTGTACCTAACAAGAGTGTAATAAAAATAATAATATGCAGACGATATTATTCTATGAAGGGTCCTCCGAGCGTATACGATAAAAGGACTATTTAACGGCCTATTCAACGAATAAAATAACCGTATTTCGTATACGAATATTATTTATTTTTTATCGTTTAGTAGGCGGTTTTTCGTGTATTTTTAAGTAATTTTTTTTTTAGTTCTCTAGTCAAAAGGGTGACTCGTTTGTTGCACCTGCTGAACGACGTCCGTGTCACCGATTCGACGCAAGGACAAACGACATGCAACAGTCTTTGTTTAGTCGTGTCTGACCACATGGTTGGAATTAATTTTCTCGTGCTAGGTATGCGTTGCGTATAATATATTTTTGTTCATTTTTCATATTTTCACATTGTTTATAGAACCTTTATTTTTCTGGCCAAAAGTTTTATTTTCATAACATAATTTAATTTTTACCAAATCACGTTATAAAAATTAATATTATTATTATTATTCTACACGAACAGAACAACCAATGTTTGATTCATATTATAATATTTTTAAAACTGCTGAACCTAAATACATTTCATAAAATATATAGTTATAAAAAAAAATATTATTTAGGGGTAGGTTGGTACCAAATATTATACGTAATACTATAAGTAAGATCGAATATTTATTTTAGGTCAATTTTAAATTTGTTATTATGTGTAGAAGTGTAAAACCATAAATAAAACGTAATCAAACGTATTAAAAATTTCAAACATATACTATTTAATTGAAAATATTAATTCGGAAAATTTAAAAGTAATAAATTTAAATAATTTACAAGGTAAAAACAAACATTGTAATTCAACTTATTATAGTCTCTGACTATGGTTTTTGAAGAAATAAACTCTCAAATTTGTTTTATGCGAAACTTGTATAAAGGTAAATTATTTAAAGGCATTAATACTGTTGAATAAACTTAAGCTTAACACCTCTGTAATGAAATTAACGTTATTAAACAATATGAATAATTACAATCTATTTAGAGTCATAATGGCTCATAAAATTATAAACAACATAAGCCATTAGGAATATATGTAACACAATATTTTAAATGTTGATTTATTTAATCATAAATTAAGATTAATTTATTAACAAACCAAAGTCAATATGGTCTGTTTTTTATATTATATATCGACACTATTATAATAACTGTACAAATTAAAATGACTTAAATAAAAAATATATGTTAAACAACTTTTATCGCATTAAATAATAGTAATAATATTAAATAATATTTAAAATAAAACATCAATTAATTTAAAAATGTACCAGATAATATAATAAAGTACAAAAAAAGACTCGAGATACATATAGGTAAGAATCCAGGAATTAATAAATAACTGGGTATAGAAATAATGATTCAATTAAAAATAAATTAAGAATAATGTCCCAGAGTTAAATAAAACAGCTAAATTTTGTTTTTATGATAAATTTAAATAATTTATAGTTTATGTAACTAAGTAGATACATAAAAATGACTAACCTATATTAGAGTACATTAATCATCAATGACATTAAATTATTTTTCTCGAACGTAAATGTTAAAAATAGAATACCTATTCTATATATATTTATTATTATGTTTTTTTTAAATATTTGTAAATTATTCTTAAAACATTCATTTTTGAATCAAAAATATCAAATAAGCAATTTGATACCAAAAATTGTCAAATATGCACTTATAATAAATGAAAAAAATGGTAAAATATGCAAACTATGCTACAAAAAATTTTAAATATAGATTCGTTATGCTATGAAACAAATTTCCATCTTACTTAGCTATGTTTTTAATGATTATTGAAAAACATGCAAACTATTAGAAGTCCCTAGCTCTAGTTATAAGAAATAATAATACGTGTTTCGTTTTTGTCGAATACAATAATAGGTATTTATCGATTATAATATGTATTCTCATTGGAAACCAAATAAGTTAAACGATATTATCTTTGATACGAGTGTAGAATTCTTATCAGCGACATAGGTAGGTAGGTTCCGCGATCTCGTCGTATTCGTTTCATGTATGGTAATATGAAATAATAAGAAGAAAAACTTTGACTTCGTACGAGTTCATCGCGGCGAAAGCAATTTCCTGGATCACGGATAGAACGGAAAACCGACCAGGTCGATTTACATAATATTATTCCCTCTGACACACGCATATAATATATACAGATAGTGTAATATTAACATACATACGTACTTAAATCGAAATCGTATAATATACTGACCAATTTTCGGGCCTAACCACTCTCTAACTCACACACTTTTTCTGGTTATTTTTCTCGCGTTCTCAGCAGGTACCTGTTTTCACGTTAATCGAGGAAATACGTAAAAAAAAACATTATTTGAAACGTGAGACGTCCGCTAAAATGGTATATGAGGCAGTGGGAGGGGAACGTATAGGTAGGTATATAGGTAGGTATATAGGTAGGTACTAGAATTGACCGTCACCGGATTCAATTGTTATATTATTACACCGCCATGTAAGCCGCAGGAAATGATTAGCATATCATGGCGGAATTAAATATAAAAAAATGCTAATTATGTTTAAATAATTGTTTTTGGCCGATGTTAAATCCCCTAACTCATTTTCACGCACGTTACCCGGTATTCTGGTAACCGCAACGAATTGGTCACGGTACATTCGGTTAAACATTTAGGTACCTAATATAATTTTTACGCGCCAAATCGTCACGTGCTTTTTTTGTCAATTCGCAAATTCTACAATGTGTATTCACTTCTTTACAATAAATATCAAATACTTATTTTATTTTCATAGTGCGTAGTCCCTTAAAACTTATGAATTAAGATGTTTTTAATGTAGAATGTCCTTCAAAATAGATGGATATTAATACATAGGTAAGGTAAGAAGAGCGTTATACGTATCAAATTATAACATTTTAAACGAAAATGTAATTCTAAACAAAATACCTATTTATAAATTAACGTATAATGAATAAGCCTTTTTATTTGTTTATAACATGCAATAGAACGGTTAAATATTATATTTTATTAATTACTGAACAGCTTGTTCCAAAAATATTATTTTCTCTAATAATATTATTGTCATTGAAATATTAAAAGAATCATTAAGTGTTTTTATGTTTTTTTAATTTAAATCGCGTATTTTAGATGCTATAAAATAATATGTCAAAAACGATTAAAGATTGTTGGATGAACCGTGCGATTTTAATTATAGCTGTAAATTAATATATTTACATTTATAAATGATGTCCATACTTGTAAAGAACACTTTTATATTGTATTCAGAATATGTATTCGAATAAATGTAGTAATATGTATTCAAAATATATATCCGAATACTTTTCAATTAATGTATTCAAAATATTTATTCAAATAAAAAAAAACTATTTACAAAAAAATATAGTATTCGAATACATTCGATAATCAATAAATCCCAAATTTATATATAAATATACAACAATAATATTATAAAAATGTACATGATTTCTATATATGTATTATGTATATACATTATAATATAATATCACAATTACATAGTAAAAGTAAACTGGATATTCAGACATTTTAGTTATTAGTTAGTTATTAATCAACTGTGTTGTCGTAATGTGCCCGTATGTTTATAATAATATTATTATATATGTATAATAAAAATGCTCAATCACATTAATATAATATTTGTTTCAGTTATTATTTCTTGAAATCGAAAATTCCACATTTTAATGAACATATTAGTACGTACATCACACGTGTCCTGTAAAGTTTAAAATAGTATTATTGTTTACTTATGGCGGTTATGTATCAATACAAATACCGTACCATGACAAACTAAATCTATTTTGTCATGTACCGTACTGCATTCATATTAAGTTATAAATAGATTGGAATAATAATTTTCGTGCACTAACGGAAAAATAAAACAAGTTTTTCTTATCAATTTAGCAATAATTAGTTGTTAAATATACAAACTACAAATTACAAGTTCACGAATAAAAATTTTAATTTAAAAAAAGTATTTTAAAATTGAATAAAAATACTAATTATTTTTATTCAGAATACGTATTCCAATAATATTGAAAAAAAGTATTCAGAATAGTATTCGAATACAAATATAGTATTCAAATACTTTTATTTTAATACTTTTGTTCGAATACTTTACAAGTCTGATGATGTCAATATTATTTTTTCGATGTGGCTGCCGTACCTAGCTAGGTATTATACTTACTCCATAGCCTCAGTGAACTACAAAAGTAAAAGTTGAAAAAAATGTTATTTTATCTATTTAAGTAGATTAAATAATAAAATATTAATTTCGACTAGTATTTTAGATTCTGAACGAAGCGAAGAATGTATTAGTTTCACAAAGATGTATTTTTTTGATGCATGAAAACTTTTTTTCATATAGAAATAATGGCCTGATTACCACAAATTGGTTATGCTTTCTGTAGCAAATTGCGTTTAGTTGGTACTTTATTTTTCTCATTTTTCAAATTTCTTAAAATTTTTTCCTTGGGGGAAGAAAAACTACCAAATATGATGGAAAATCAGCAAAATTATGATTTCTGTTATTTAAATTTTTTTAATTTCGTGATAACTAATTGAGTTTTGATTGTAGGGACTTGAAAATTATTTTGAGTATTAACATAGGTAGTATACAAATGAGCTAAAATTTTGGAATGAATTATTAGTATAGTATATTGTAATATATTGAGTTTCGCTTAGAGTCGTATTTCTAATGCAATATCATTGCATTCAAATCTTAAAAATAATAAATCACTAATTTCTCCGAGGACCGAAGGGACGAAGGAGGAACGTCCACAATCGACCTTCCACTTTTTTCATTTTAACAATTTCAAACGGTAAAATCCAGTAGAAAGTTAACATGATATTACTATAAAAATGTAAAGTATTTTTAAATTGATTAATTATTGCTATAAAAGAAAATATTTGTTCTAATTAACTGTAGGTTAATAGTACTAAACACCAATACAATATAATGTAAAACTGCAATACATTTTTCGTACAGGTATTTGCTTTAACTATAATTAAAAAACAATTAAATTTACTAATATATTGTTTTGAAATATATAATATATTTAAACATTTAAAATGAATAATTGACCTTATGATTGTGTACATACAATAATAAGTAAACAAGATAAGATAAAATTACGACCACACGTGTCACTGTATTATAACAATATAATTATAAAGAATATATATTGTTCACAATAAAATTTAGTTAGTTTGTTTAAGTATACTTCGTTGCGTTACATTCAGCCCGAGTTTGCTTAATGTCCATCCTGTTAAGTATTTTTCATAAATTCTAACATTGTGAAACTGAAATAGCACCCCTTTTGGAATTATACCCATTTTAATAAAATATTTAAATTTGAATATTTTTAATTGATAAATATTACCTCTATTATAATCTGACGATCAGCAGTTAAGGCAGGAAGTAGGGACGTTAATTGCTGTTTAGTTTATCAGATTATATAAGGTATATTACACAGTATAATTACAGATTATTTAAAACCAACAGATATCTATAATGTACTAGATAACATATTCGTGGCGTTGCACATAACAAATAGTGAAGCCAAATTTCAAGCGCTTATCACATGACCGCCAAATTGCTGAGTGGCAAAATATTGGAATTCACTACTGGAACGAGTACAAAATACTAAATAAATTCCATATTTCTATACACATTATATAAGTTTGTGATTTCCAAGTTTAGTTATGATTCCAATAGCGTATTAACTACTTAGAAGATCTTTAAAAAATGCTCTCAAACGTGTTGTGTATAGATTTTAAAAAGTATTTGATAGTATAGTTATTAAAATTAAGTACCTATATATGAAAAACTCATCTTTTAATATTAATTTCATAACACAATGTACAATATAATAATTATAATAATAGTATTTTAAAAATATATATCATTATTATATATTGGTTGTTAAATAACATTAATTTGGTCAATAATCTAGAGTTCGGAGTTCACTAATCTCTGCACTTGTTTTCTACTTGGTCACATAATGAAGACGAATTTTAAAATATTGCTTACAAATTAAAGTAACTAAATTTAACTTGTAGTTTTCTAATTAATAAAATAGAAAATAGAAAATAATTTGTACAATTTAAATCATTAAAAATACTATAATAATATACATAATTTTTAACAACAAGAATAACTTTTTAACTTAACTTTGGTAATAACGAACAAAAATTTGATGTTAATTGAATTAGGTAGTGCTCTTTCTATAAATTTAACAATTAATATCATATTTTTAAAATGTTTAATTAATCTTCTTTTATTTTTAAGATCAACTTATATTGAATGGGGATATTTATGACTACAATAATTGTGATCATCATATTCATTTTCTACTTTTATGTTTGACAGTCAATTTTTTATAGACACTTCTTACAATAAATCCACAAATATAATAAACAATATTATCTTTTACTAAATTAAAACTATTGACATTATGCAAAAAATCGCATATTTTTTCATATTTTTCTTCTTCATTAACATTGTCTACTAATGTTTTTTTTTCATCTAGTATATCTCAAAAAAACTTTCAGAATCTGTGGTATCTAAAGCAATACAATTAGCAGCATATGATGAACAAATTGAAATTTTTAAAATTATTTGTTTCAAAACTGTTTTAACTTTCTAAGTTTTAAAGCATTAGGATTGTTATTCTTTCCAAAACGCAACAAAAAAATGAATAATTTGACTCCGTCGATGTCTATTTGTACATCCATATGCAATGCATGACTGGATTAATGACATTACTTCTAATAAAGACTTTTCGTATGAGTGGTCACACTGAACTGAGGAGGGATTTGTTTGTTTACATTTTTGAGAATAACATGGATTGAATAGGAAGTGGCCCTGGTATAAAACTTTATAATATTTTACAATAACAAACATAGTAGGCAACTAATTAATATAATAATTAGGTTATATTTTTTCAGTTATGTTAGATTGTTAGTTATTCTAATTTATTCAAAATATCATCTAAGCATATATATATATATATAAATTTAATTTTTACTGAATAATGCTAAATGTTGTAGTTGAAAATTGTTTAACTAGAAATTAATTTCAAACAATATAAAAGTTAAAATACTAAAATATATTTTTATATTAATTTAGTCAAGTTAAAAGTCAAGCAGAAAATATATGATGAATTATTGTTGGAGGATATCAAAAATCGTTATAGTATGATAAATAATAATATTACGAATAACTTTAGATGAAACTAACTAAATATTTTTTAATTGAAATAGAATATTCAAATTAATAATAAATTACTATTTTTAACTTAATTAAATTACAAATTTTATAAAACGTTATTTGTCACATTAATATAAAATAAAAATAATAAATTCAAATTATTAATCATTTTAACGTCAAAAATTAACGCAGTTAAAATTTTTTAACTAGTTTATGGCCACCAATGCATAATAGTGTGAAAAATGTATGCAGGAATTTTAATTGCATATTATTATTAAGTATATTGTTAAATAATTTTTAAATAAAGTATATTGAGTTGGATTAAACGAGCTTAAATTACCATTAAATAATATTATACATACAAACTTTCTTATTTACTTTATTTACAGTTTAGGGTACTTAAGTAGGTACACAGGTAGAACAAATAATCGATGCATGGATTAACGTAAGGTTTCTATGAATTATTATTATATCGACATTTGACATGCTATACGAATAAATTATGATTTTTATTACAGTTAATTATTAATTTGAATTCACGTTCATATACGATATTAAGTATTTACATAATAATATTATTTTACTCAAATCATTAAGTAATAATCTATGTAGGTATTACATAATCTACTGTATTGTGATATAAACTGATAATTAGTATTACTTTTAAATTTAATTTTAATAAATTAGGTATATAATACTGAAGACGTCTGAACAAAATTTATTGAGTACCTTAATGAATCAAAATTTATTACAGTATTGATAATATTAATTATAATTTATAAATAATACAACTTATTTAATTAATTTAATAATATTATATTAAGTATATAAAATGTATAAGGTAGATATTATGAAATTAAATTAGTTGTACAATGATGTATTTTTTAGATTCTGAGCAGAGCAAGAAATGTATTAGTTTTACAAAGATGTTTTTTTTTTGCATGTATGAAAACACTTTTTGGGTAGAAATAATGGTCCGATTACCACGAATAGGGTATGATTTCGGTGAAAAATTGTATCTAGTTAGTATTTTATTTAGCTCATTTTTCGAATTTCTCATAAGTTTTTCCTTGGTAGAAGAAAAACTATCAAAAAATGGTGGAAAATCGGAAAAATTACGATTTCTGTTATTTTAAATTTATTTATTTCATGAAATCTAATTAGGTTTTGATCACAAAAACTCGAAATTTTTTTTGAGTATTTATATAGATGTTCTACATTAGAGATAACAATCTGGAAATAATTGGTTAATTTTCTGACTATGTATAGAGCTATAAAATTTTTTCGAAAATATTTAAAATTACATGGAATTTTAGGTTTAACGGTTTGAAAATTTTACAGTTACAGTTACAAAAGTCCACTCAAATATTATTTAATCAATTTCTAAAATATTTTAAAAATCGTTATTCACAATTTTTTTATAAGCTTCTAAAAATTGAATATTTTTAGTGGGATTGAGTATTAAATATATATATTTTATTAAACGTTTGAAGACACCTTTTTGGGTAGAAATAATGGTTCAATTACCAAAATTGTTTTTTTTGCCGTTGAAAATTTCATCTACTTGGTTTATTTAGCTCATTTCTCGAATTTCTCAAAATTGTTTTCCTTGAGGTAAGATAAATTACCAAAATATGACGGAATAACAGCAAAATTTCGGTTGCCAAGAATTTGATTTTAAATATGTAAGGATAATAAATGCTGTTTTGTACGAAGAGGGACTTTTAAATTTTTATCTTAATTATAATATACCACTAACTTCATCGAGGAGCTAAGGAACGAAGTAGGAACGTCCAAAATTGACCTTCCCTGTTTTTTAAAATATCATTATACTGTTCAAGTAAATTGCTAAAATATCATTTGATTTATTCTTATTCTTATCATAATATGCTTAATAGAATAATATTTACGAATAATACACGCAGACGTATTTATATTAATTATAATATAATAATATTTTACAAAACATAATATAATTGGTACCTACATAATTATATAACGTTATTTGAGATATAATATAATTCGTTTTTTTATTACAATTTATTGCAAGTAAGTACCTAATATAAAATGTAAAACTTATTGACGAAACGAAAGACAAAGATGCTTCAATGTTTTGTAAGTTATTGTAGTGTGCAATTTGTGTAAAAATCAAATATCTATTGCTATTACAAATTTACAATTATAGAGTTGTCATAATTTCATGAAATATATGGCAACAGGGTTGTAGTTGAATTTGAATTATTCATATGAATTTAAAAGGTTTGTGTTGACGTTACTATTTCATAAAACAACGAGATGGAAATTAAAAACGCAATTTCAACATTGCATTTTAGCGCTTAAACGTTTGTGATTTATTATAAGTTGATAACCATAACGCATACAGGCTATAAATAAAATAATACACGTCTATACATTTATATACTTTCCAATTCAAATTATTATGTTTGAATGTCACCACATCAATCTATATAAGGTATAATATGTTTTCTGATTTATACGACGTCAAATAAGATCAAAAAGAGATCTGAAAATATATTTTAAAAAAAACAAAAAAAAACACTAGAATTCTACGATCAAAGGTATTATTATTTACGTATATAATTTTCATATAGGTACATTAATCAATTCTGAAAAAGAACAAAAATCTATACAAATATTTTAATAAATTTTCTAACAATATTTTAATTCTTTAAAAATGTTTAAATTAATTATTATACCAAAATTAAAAACTTCGTTAAGATGTGAAAAACTTACACGAAAAAAATATAATATAATATAATTTCTATTATATATTAAATATTATTATATATATATTTTATTTATTTTATATATTAAATTTGTACCTATGTATTATACATATTATACAGAGTTTATCGTGAGATAAAATTTCCTTGGTAAAATATGTGTTTTTTTTTTATAAATATGAATTTTTAATTTAAGGCAATATAACAAAGTTTATATTAAATTATATAAAAATAGTATTATTATATTTTTGTAAAAAAACCATTATCTAGATCAAAGTTATTCACAAATAGAACTTTTTAAATTGGTCGATTTAATATCCTAGGTTGTTTAGAAAATAACTGTTTTACTAAAGAATTTTAATATTTTATATAATCATTATTGAAAAAGGGGGAACGTCAATTTTGGATGTTCCTCCTTTGTCCCTTCGGTCCTCGGAGAAATTAGTGGTTTATTATAATTATTAAGATTTTAATGCAATTATATTGAAATATATAGAAATTATATAGAAAATACGATTCTGAGCGAATCTCATTTAACTAATATATATTATACTGATAATCCATTTCAATATTTTACCACGAGTGTAAATTACACATGTATATATTCAAAAACAGTTTCAAATTTCTACGATTAAAATTCAAGGAGTTATCATTTCATGATAAAAATTTCAGTAACGATTTTCAAAATATTTTTTAAATAGATTTAATAGTATATGATTAGGTTTCTACAAAAATGTCAAACTGTTAAACCAAAAATTGCAGGAAATATTAAACATTTTTGGAAAAAAATTCAAACTTTTAAATGTAGCCAAAAAATTAACCAATTCGTTCCAAAATTTTACTAACCGTAAATATTACCTATGTTAGTATTAAAAAAAAATTTTAGTATTTACAATTAAAATTCAATTAATATTAAAAAAAAAAAAAAATAAATAACGGAAACCATAATATTGCCAATTTTTCACTTCTCAAGGAAAAACTTTTGGGAAATTCGAAAAATGAGCTTAATAAAGTACCAACTAGACGCGATTTGCGATTTTGTAATCAGACAATTATTTTTACCCGAAAAAATGTTTTCATACATAAAAATAACATCTTTGTATAAACAATACATTCCTCGCTCTGCTCAGAATCTAGAAGTGGGAAATTTGATTTTGGATATTCCTCCTTTGACCCTTCGGTCCTCGGAGAAATTAGTGGTTTTTTATAAATAAGATTTGAATACAATGATGTTGCTTTAACAAATACGATTCTGAATGAAATTATAATGTAATACAATATAGTATAATAATAGGTCATTCCATAAGTTTACCACGTGTGTAAACTACCTATGGAAAAACTCAAAAAAAATTATAGGTATATAATACCTATATTCAAAATTGCATTAGTCATCATAAAAAAGCTAAAATCAATTTCATCACAATTATGATTTCCGTTAATTTTGACTTTTGCTCGTAATTTTTTAATAGTTTTTCTTCTCCCAAAGAAAACCTTTTTAAAAATTCGAAAAAATGATCTAAATTAGTACCAACTAGATCCAACTAGTTTGTTACTGAAAACATACCCTATTTGTGTTAATTGGACCATTATTTCTACTCGAAAAAGTGCTCTCAGTCATAAAAAAACATATCATAATATTCAATTATACAAAAATATTCAAATTTTAGGAGCTTATAATAAAAAATTGTTAACTAAGATTTTAAAAATATTTAGGTAATGGATTAAGTAGTATATGAATAGGCTTTTATAACATTTTCAAACCGTTTAACACAAAATTGCATGTAATATTAATTTTGCCGATTTTCGGTTGTTTTAATTTTTAAAACTTATATAAAGAATTGTCAGAAAAAAGTTCAAAGCTCTATATTTGGCCAAAAATCAACCAATCCATTCCAAAATTGTATCACACTTGTTTATTACATATGTCAATACTCATAAGAAATTTGCAAAACTTTATGATAAAAACTCAATTATTTATCAGGAAATTTATGAAAAAATTTTAAATAACAGAAACCATAATTTTGCCGATTTTCCGCCATTTTTTGTTACTTTTTCTTCTTCTAAGGGTAAACTTTTGAGAAATTTAGAAAATAAGCTAAATAAAGTACTAACTAGAGGCAATTTGCTACCGAAAACATTTCCTATTCGTGGTAATAGGATAATTATTTTTACCTGAAATCGTGTTTTCAGTCATAAAATAAAAATAAAATAAATATATAAAATATAAAAACATCTTTGATAAACCAATACATTTCTCACTTTGCTCAGAATCTAAAATAATATCTATTAGGTATCAATAATTACCTAAAAGATATTAAATGTAGGTAATAAATGATCATGTGTACCCTATTTCTAAAATATTTACATATTATTTAAACATTGAATTATGGGAAAAAGTAAAATATTTCATAATCTCACCGTTGCTATTATAGGTAGGTAGTATTGTTGCTAATTGTTTAGAAATTGCGTTATGAACCCTCATAATTGTAAAAATGTGTTTATTGAGAATTTTACATATTTTATATACGATATACGAATAGTACAGTAGTTTTCTCATTATATAGTACCTGTTGATCTATTTTCATAATATATAGTTTTGAGGACATTTTTATATTATTTATATAATATATATTATACTCCAAGAACAATACAAAATACTACAAAAATTAATATTCACTTAGGTAAATGTTTTATTAAGCTTATCAATAATTATTTAGTCTTTTATTTATAAATTAGAAAGAATGTATAATGAATACAATATTATAATAATTATTACGTTTATACAATATAATATAATATTATAATAATATTATATTACAACATTCTCTGCAGTTTCAAAAGAATTGGCATTATACAATCATTTTTAAGTAAAATTATTTAATTGAATAGATTGAAACATCTAGCAAATATAATAATTTAAATATTTTCATTAGCGTAAAGTATTCGTTTTGAATAATATATTATTAACTATACACATAGTAGTTCAATACCACTCGCTACATACAAGCATATTTTTACCCACATAAAATGTATGATGTTTCGTGTAGAGTCCTTTACATAATTTAACAGCAATTTTTCATTTGTTATTCATCTGAATATCAAGGGATACTTTTTGTTCTAAAAATATTATATAGTTTAGTAATAAAAAAAAATCCTCATTGAATTAGCGAGGCAAATACAATTTTAATGTCGAATAAAAAAGTTCATCAATTTTTTATAATAACATGCAGATTGTGATTTTTGCTTCTTCAAAATTTTGTGTAACCCCATAAATTAATTTAGATTATGATTTATGAAATCTTATACTGATTATTAAAAACGAAATATTAATACATTAACAGTTAAAGATAAATATAATTACAATTAAAGTAAATTATATTATGACTTAACTCATCATCTCTATTTATAAAAATGGAACTTAATGTGATAAAACCTTAATAGTATAATTTGACAGAAGTCTATGAGAGACGATACACTATATAGGTATATGCAATAATTTATATTTGAATTATACAATTGCCTATATAAAATATTTCATTTTTAAATTAAATTATACTTATTACATGTTTTCCAATTAGATAAATATATAATATATTGTATAAGTTTATTATTATTATGTTTACCTTACCTAGTTTAATTAATATTATAATGTCAAGCAGAACAGTGTTTAAATAATCTAAATCAGAGTTTATCATATTTTTATAAATAAAAGTAATAATAATTTTTTACAATTATTAAAATCTTTTAATTTAAAATATAAGTTACCAGATTTGGTACAGACAAATATTGGCAAATCGCTATAAAAATGTTGAGTGTACACGACAATGATGTAGGTAGTATTGATACCTTGGTATAAAACCTACCTACGGTGTAATTAATTTTATTATTTACATAATAAATATTTTTCGTAAATTCATAAATATATATATATATATATATATATAATATAAGATACAAATCTTAATTAGACCGTGGGTGGTAAGTAAATATATCTAACCATATAATATTACCAAAAATAAAACAGTACCTATATAACAATATGGACTATATTTTTTTAAAAAAATTGTGTTCTAATAATGTGTTTCATTTAAAATCGTTTATAACTAAAGTGAGTGGATATATTGCGTTTTATATAATATTTGTCAGTTTAACACAATATTATTATATCAATTTGAGGAAAATTATATTCTATAGACCATAAATAATAATAATATATAATGTACAAATATTTTATATTTATAAGGAACGTACGATAAATATCATTAAAACCAAAACAATTGTTTAAGATTAATATTTATAGTTACCAAATACTCAAACTTTTCACTTGTACATTTTATATGTTGGAAACTCGGAAGTCTATGAGAAAAATCTTATAATAAAATAGTATTGTTAAAAATTTTATAATTATCTACCTAATTACCAAAAATAACAACGAAAATGATTAATGAATTGTTTTCATTATAAAAACAAAATGCATAAAACACGATTAAAACAATATTGTGACTAAATTTTGTTTTTAATATTTTTTACTTTTTGTTCTAAACTAAATATGTACTAGTATTAATGACTAAATATGATAAAAAAAAGTTACGATGTAATCAAACTTATATAATATTATTAATTAATAATAATAATAATATAGGTACGTTTCAATGTATTATAGGCGTGCCGCCGCGTGCACAGGGTTTTATATTTAGAGCTCAGTAAAAATGGTATAAAAGCTGACCCACTATATTATATAATATTATAATCTGATAGTCATAAGTTAATTAAACTAAGAAATTCGTGTTAAATAAAATATTGTTAAAAAAATTGACCTTAAAAAATATTGAATTTTATTCTGATAAACATACTATAAATATAATACAATTGTTGGTAAATGGTAAGTTTAATTTTAATAACTCGCGGGATAAACATAATACAAATGTAACCTTTTTAAACTTCGATAACATAAGTATATAATTTTTTTTTAGTATAATAATAATTATAATCACATTAATTGATTTACCTACAACAGTGTTTTAATTTATTTTTGCTATTTATAGAATTTAAAAAAAAGACTCTGTGTCTAATTTTGAAAACTTTTCAGGGTAACTAAAAAAAAAATTCGTTGTCCCATTTATAACACTGTTGGTGTAAAAAAAAAAAAGTATTTTATTATGTCTTTGCAATAATTTACTAATATAATTTATGTGATTTTCGTATCCAAATGCAAATACGTTTTTCATTGCAATTGCTGACAATATTCTACGCATGAAAACGTAAATGTTGATAAAAATTTAACTACCTGGTTAAAAATACAATATGTGTATATAAAGAATACGTTTGCGAGAATGAATCTAAATACGTTTTTCTGAAAGAAAAAAAACGCTAGTTATAACTTATAACTATACTGAACTTATTTTTAGTCCCGGCCAATATTATAAAAAAAACAAAGTGACAGGTATAAACAACATCGTTTCGCGATTTCCGTTGGATATATTATAAACCACAATTAACCAAATCGTACTTATACATATAATGGTATTCAAATGAATAAATATTTATTTTACAAACGAACGTATTTCGAGAGAAGCACACGGTCAGTGTAATGTGTTCAATGATGCATAAATAATGCAAAATCGTTTATAAAAGTCTATATAGGTATAATTCTGACAACAGAATTTTTATCTGCAATACGCAAAAAACGAACAAGTTTCTATTTTATGTGTACATTCCTAAACATCCTCGTTTTTTCTCTACTGTTCTGTCGTTATAATATATTGATCCTTATTAAAACAAACGATGCACCGCGATTATAATATCCTATAAACTAATTATTGTTCATGAGTTAAAAGCGAACCAATAAAATCGTAACTTCGAGGGACAAAATAGGCTTAAAAATTAAATTTAATGTATTCACATAGGTAGACTACATACGTAATAAAATTTTGAAACGGATAGGTTTATTTTCAGACTAAATATAAGTCTTTGAAATTTATCTGAAAATGCTTAATATTACTAAAAATTTTAAATTTAACGTTATGAAAATATTATATAAAAGCATAATTATATACTACATAACCTAATTACAAAATATTTTGAAAATCGCAAGTTATTTAATTTTTTTAAATACTTCAAATTTTAACATTTAACACTGATGTTTGAGTTTTGTGTTTTGTGTTTTTAAAAGACTGAAAACATTTTTCGGTAAAAAAAATAATTATCCTATTACAACAATAGTAGAATATGCAATCGGTAGAAAATTTTACCTTCTTGGTACTTTATTCAGCTCATTTTTCGAATTTCTCAAAAGATTTACCTTAGGAGATAAAAACTGTCAAAAAATGACGGAAAACGGCAAAATTTCGATTGCCATGAATTTGATTTCAAATATTTTGGAATAACTAATGCAGTTTTTAACGTAGCTACTTGTAAAATTGTTTTAATTAATCTCATAGGTAGTTTCACACGTAGTAAAATTTTGGAACGGATTATCAGTAGGTATAATATATTGTATTATTATATTGATTTTCGCTCAGAATTGTATTTTCGAATGCAATATCATTGTATTCAAATTCTAATTACCTATAGTAAAACAATAATTTCTCCGAGAACCTAAGAGACAAAGGAAAAACGTCCTATCCACCTTTTTTATTATTATTACGATAAAAGCGATAAAATCTAACATAATTATAATATAGGGATATTTTTTCCTTAAGTTAGAGAACAGTTTTTTTTTCTTTGTTAATTTATACCGGTTAAATTTCAATACTTTGAAACCTATAAATTATACATATAAGTAATACAAATATGAAAGATACGTTTTCACTAGAAGTGCTATATAATAGCGACTTCGCCAAATAATAATATTTCTTTCAGTAAATGTCATCAATGTATAGGTACAAATGTGTATTATACCTTTTATAACTCTAATGTAAATCTTTTTTATTAATTTGTTCAATTAAATTACTATTTATTTAAAGTTTATTTAAAATAAATTTCAAAGAGTATAATAATACATATCAACAATTTTGAAACATATTTACTAAGAAACAAATTAATAAAATCATAACTTTTTCTCTATCGCAAGGCAATTTTTAATAAATAATTATATATTTTAAACTAATTCAATCGTTTAAGACTTTAAATCTATAGTTTTACATGTATAATGTTGATTGATCATATTATGTTTAGTATGAAATTGTGTTTTAGTTTTAAAAATATTTAAATATTTAAAAAGTTATTAAAATAATATATTTAATAAATTATTGTAAATAAAACAATTATCATTATATATCATAATAAAATATTACATCGTATTTCAGACCAACAACGCTTATAGATTTATATATAAAAACACAATATTATTATATTAATTATCAATTTAATATTTAAGACGATTAACATACACAAACATTTCAAATTATATTACAGTTATTAAAATAAAATAAATTTCATAAAATTCGAGAAATAAGTTATTTAAAATATTATTATAGACTGTGTAATTGATTATAGATGTATATTTCGAACAAAAAAAAATGTATTATTAATAAATTTGTATATTTGCGTAAAACAACTAGGACACGGATGTTAATGTTCTAAAAAACTTTCAAATAAGTGACACGAATAAGATACGAAAAATGTCCTAAAAATTGTGAACATTATTTGAATTGTTAATTTTTTTATTATCTGTTATTATACAATAAGATAAAAATGTAGAGTTTAAATTTTGATTGCTTTCAATTCATACAAAAGAAATCGTAGAAATGTTATCAATGTGTTAAATAGCAAGTTATTTTTTAAAAATTATACTATATTTTAATATCTTTATAGTGGGTTGAATAGAAATATGTATTTCTCTTATCGGATAAAATTTTTTATAAATATATAATTTAAAAACTAAGTTAATACAACAAAACTGATGGACTTTTTGACATCTAATAAAATAACTAACAATACAATTCAATTTAACAGACGTTACACTACAATTATAGAAATCAATTTTAGGTATTATAAAGTTTTGATATAATATATATTTTATAGTACAATGTTAACATTTAAATCAATTTGATAATGAAGTTTGATTTGAAAACTTTAATTTTGTATATAGATTTTTATCCACAAATATGTCGGAATTTTTGAAATTGCCATTAATCTGGTGAAAACTAAAATTACATATTACGATTCACAAAATAAATCAAAGGTGACTTAAAAAAGTTAAAAATAAATGCAAAAAAAAATTAACTATAGTTATTATAAAATTTAATTCTATACAGAAGCAAGGTTAAGGGATCATCGATTCCAAGATAAAATTCATAATTCATCATAAATTTATAACAAACCTAAATTAATAACGTTAGTCATTGCTCATTATTATACGTGATATTGATATCAAATTAATACCATAATGAAATTTCGTCAGATAAAGTCCATCTGTTACTACATTTTTCACTCAAGTTGTAAAATAGAATTGGTAATTATAACGCGTAGTAGTGTCTATAAAATCCAACGTCTGAATCGTTTGAGGGCGATAGTATTATAATTATTGTATTTATATGAATTTCAAACGATTTTAGTAAATTTTAGCTAATTTAATTTTTATCATATTATTAATTGTAAATTCGTTAAAAAATAATTGAAATCTTAATGCAATTAAGAAATATTAAAAAGTATAAACATTCTTAAAGTACACTTATGTCCAGAAAACGTACTATTATTATTATAGGTATAGAATACATACGAGTATAAAACATTTGAACCATTTCTCACTTTTTGTTTTTTGAAAAGATATCCATTTATATTATCAATATAAGTTCTAATGAAATTCTAATTTGCACATTTGTCAACGGTATAATAATAATTATAGGTAGGTATATTTTTATAATAATTAAAATTTATTATTAAGTCCACATTTGTATAGTAATTATTATCCATACCTCGTAAAATTTGTGCGAGTTTTCACTTGACCAAAACAAACGAATTTTCGCGACGATTCTGTTAAACTATAAATCAACGTGTGTCATTATATTAAAGTTTTGTCGGAATTAGACAATGCCGATGTCCGTGGACGGGTAAGTTCGGGAAGCACATAAATTTACTTTATTACAGACAGTAAGTTCGGGTATGAAGTTAGTCTGAGCACACGCGCACTGTTTAATTTCACGCAAATTCAAATTATTTAATACTAAGTTATGTTCGAGAAATATAGGTATTACATAAATATGCGCGAGTACATAGGTATCTAATAATAATAATTATTATTAAAAATGTGACATTTTATTATTATTATTTGCAATTCATTTTAAAACGTTTTACTCGTACGATGAATATGAATTGATATGTACTATTAATGTATAAATGTATATTAATGACTGTAAACCGAGAGAAAATTTTATCCTGTGTAATAAACCCTTTTGTAAAATATAAGTTATATAACAATTATGTAATGCGTTCCCGTATGTAAATTGAAATACATACATATCTTAGACGATTCAAAATAATATGTTTAACACTATAATAAATAATAATAACGATGTGGTGGTGATATTAATTTGTTTATGTTCGGACGTGACACGCAGCTCCCATTCTTGTACAAACTTAATATATCAAACAATATACATTGTGTTAATTATAATTAAGGAGTGAAAAATTATACTTTCTACAACTTTGTCGTACATTAAGTTTAATAAATACTTAGGTTCAGCAAATGATATGCACTCTCCAAATTACAAAACGCTGTTGGCACATTTCGAATGTAAGTACATTTGTCCAATCATTGTAATTTAACTACCTACTCAACCTACTTATTGTACATTCATTTACTCTCATGTTATAAATATACTGTTAACGAAACAGAATATAACACACAACCGTGTCCACTTTAATTTTGTTTTTAAAAAAATAAAACCAAAAAATTTAAATACTGCATTATGACTATGGTTTATCAAAGAAAATACATACAAGTATAATTACTGTAAAACATCTACTATAGAAATTAAATTTACGCATTGTTGAAATTAAATAATACTTTATTATTGACTATTGGTATAATAGATGGTAATGGGAATAAAAAAATCGAATAAATTTTTATTTTTCAATACGTAACTTCATATGCAGTTAACAGTAGTTGCTATCGTAATTAAATACTATACTCGTATTACCAATACTATTACTAACTGGTTGATAAGATTATTTTGATATTTATGTTTTACGCTTAT
This sequence comes from Eriosoma lanigerum, assembly GCA_013282895.1. Lineage (NCBI taxonomy): Eukaryota > Metazoa > Arthropoda > Insecta > Hemiptera > Aphididae > Eriosoma > Eriosoma lanigerum. Next base: position 770,745 of record CM023357.1, on the reverse strand, counting down.
GCTGATTTTCATCAATATTGTAAATTTATAACAATAAATGTAATATAATTATGGGCTAATTTTTGAGCAGATCTGTATCTATTTTACGTACAACTTTTGACGATTTCTTAACATTAGTTGTAGAAACATTTTTTAGTTAGGTTAGATAATACAAATATAATATGACTAACTATATGGAAATATAAATCTCCACTACGGGTAATATGCATTTAAATTACAATATTAAATGATATAATGATTACCTTAAGGGCGTTGGGTACTATTTTGCGTTTTAGTCACTTTAGAATTTAAACCAATAGCTAAACAAAATTACAGATACTAATAATATTCCAATGACAATTTTGTAAAAAAAACATTTAAAATATCCCTCTATTATGTTATCTGAGATGCAGAAATTTTTACTAAAAATAAATTAAAAATTTACTTTACATTTTTGTTAATATAAAAGGTAACTTCAAATATTTACTGCCAGTTAATATGTAAAACAGAAATTCATTCCTAAAAGGCTAGAAGATACAATAGCATTAAATTTATTTAATTACAATTTACATAATAAACTTTGAATTTTGAAACTCGTCGAATAAATCTAATTTTTATGTAATAAAATAGACACAATTAAAATACTTTATGTTTTTGGTTAATTTCGTGTACTAAAAATAAGGCGTAAATTATTTAATTTTATGCAATAGTGTAAGATTTCAGTGTTTCGCCATTCTGGTATCAACACTCATTAAAATACACGAGTTGAACACAAACAATAATTAATAATTGTCATTTCAGTGTTCTAATAAAGTGGATATTACGCCGTAATATGTTCTGTTACTAACATTTGTGTAGCTTAATATTATTATTATTATAATTAAGATGAAGACGTAATGAAAATATTAATATAAAAACTGTAAGTTATTTAGCCAATTTTTTTTATAATATGCGTGTTCCAATTATAATTTACAGTGATGTAAAATATCTCTATTATTGCTATTTGGTATATGAAAAATATTTTATTTTCAATTTTTTAATAGTAATATCATAGATTAAAAAAAAAAAAAAGGTATTTACTATATATTTAATCTATGGTAACATTCAGTGATGTATATAGGGAGGGGGGTATAATAATCCCCAAAACCTTCAAATTATAATATTATTTTTTAACTTTATAATTTTATGTTATATGTATAAAGAACAAATGTTTACAATCCTGATAAATTGTCAGAATTAGTTTAAGTAAAAAAAAAGTTTAAGAAAAAAATATAATTATATTTGATTCCTACAACTAAAAATTTGAAAATCATCATTGTCAAGACAATCTTCGAAAACTAAAACTAAAAACGGCACCTGAGGTAATTTAATTAATCGTTTTTTTTTTCGATTGTAGAGTTGTATTTAAGAAAAAGAGTAGGTACATAATGAATGATAACAAATAATTATTATTTTTCTTACAGTCCTCATGTACGCCCTGATGGATAAGTTAGGTTAAATAAGGTTAGATTAGTTTACAAACTCACATGTTCGCATAATAATACACATGCACTCAGTCGACAATAATCAAGGTAAACTTATAATGCGTGTTTTGATGAACAGTATAATATATCGAGAAAGAAAGTTTATTTAAAATGTTATTTTTTTTAACGTGTGCAAACCCTTTATTATAACCTTCGAGTATGTAATAAAATGAAAATAAAATGAAATTCAATCTTATACGCCCCTATGGGTGATCTTTATTTTACGTGATGTTATCAAACAATCATTATGTGTGATGCTAAACAAATGCCAATGGCCCAGTTGTCACGGCTTAAATATACAATAAAAAAAAAATCATTATGTGAAAAATCCATTTTTAGTTGTATCCTTATTGTTGCCGTCCCCTTATTTTCATCAGATATTTCCAAAGAAAAATAATGAGAAAACAAATCATCAAAATGAAAAATTTTTAATTTATAATACGAATAGTATTTTTGAATATACACGAATGAATAATATAATAATAAAAAACAACTTTATTTATCAATCTAACTATCTTAGTTTTTTGCGTATTTACAAACAATACAAACTGAAAAAATTAAAATGCATGACATTTATTGTGCACAGATTACGTTTAAAACTTTTTAAAATAATTTAATGTTAAGACAATAAAATAACAACAATAATAATTATTATTTATTATTAGGTAGGTACATTGATTATTTTTTAAATGTTTGGAAACTATTTAATGTATAATGTAAGTAATGAGTATATACGTATCAATGTTAACTATTAAAATGATACAGGTGTAAATCATCTGACCATTTAAATTTTTGTAAGTTTTCTACTTTAATTATTTGATTATATGATTGGGCTTCGATAAAATTTTTAAACCGTTAAACCCGTAATTGCATGCAATATTAAACATTTTTAGTAAACCTAGTCAGAAAATCGGTTGAATCGTTTCCAAATTTTTTCTCTAATGTAGAACTCCTATAATGTAGATACTCAAAAAAATTTCATTTCTCTATGATCAAAACCTAATTTAGTTATTATAAAATAAAAAAAATTTAAATAACGAAACCGTTATTTTGCCGAAAATATTATTCAGGATATATTTTTCAGTAATTTTAACTTTTAAAGCCTATAAAAAAAATGTCAGTCACAATTTTCAAAATATTTTGTGAAATAATTAAGTAGTATAATATTAGACTTCGATAAAATTTTCAGACCGATAAACCAAAAATTGCAGGAAAAATTAATTTTTCTTTTAAAAATACAAAAATATTATCATTAACATTATTATTATTATTATTATTGTCATTATTATTTAGTTATTATTGTAGTCATACATCTATTGCAACTGGTCATTCTAGTTGCTGAAAAATCGTTTATAGTATGTAGAACACCAGAAATCTAGTTGTGCGATTTTTCACTAAGCAACTATTATTTTATATCGCGTTAACGTCGCGTTGCCCTAATGCTTATCATGTGTACTAGGCAGTGGCGTATTTAGAATTTTTTCAAAGGGAAGGATATGTAGTAAAAAATATTTAATTAGCATATGTATATCACCGCAGATATAAAAAAACAATTTTATCCATTAAAAAATATCATCTTTAAAAATGGTCAAGGGGGATTTATCCTCCATATCCGTCCCATAAATATGCTTCTGGTATTAAGCATATACTGACAGAGGCGTCCCTGGTTCTTATATTAGGTAGGGGGATGATTAAAAAAATATATATATTTTTAATCATATAAGAATATTTATTTTTCCAAATATTATTAATTATCAATAAATATTAATTTAATATTATATGTGTTCAAAAATTAATTCATTTGTTATTGATTGAGACATAAAATTTAATATATTTTCAATAAGACAATAAGAGATTCGATAAATAATGTTATTTTGAGTAAACGCATATTATAACATAAAAATGTACTTAGAAATCTGTTTTAGATGTAAAATAATAGTAGGTATCAATTTAGTTATTGTCTTATATTTATATCCCCCCCCCAATATAAACGACTTTGCAAGTCATACTAGTCTCTGTGTACAAACATTGAAAGTAATCTTATACGATATGCATTTATTAAAACTAGGTTTGGTTAGATTAGGTTAGGTTTAAGAAAAAAATAGTAATTAAAGATATTGTAATATTATTATTTAATAATATATGAATGTTAAGTTAATAATATATAGTTTAAAAAACATATTATTTTTTTTTATGAAGATTCTGAATTTATTAATTTATTTATCGGCGATTTTAAGTGATAATAAGAAATTGCTACAATATCCTATTTAAAATCCAAATTTAAACATTTTTTATAAATTAAATAACCAAGAGACGTTAGAGTGGCTATAAAACTAAAATTCTATGATGGAGGAGTTTGACTATAGACGATGTTTATTTATTTATTCGTATGGCTATATATAGAAGGTGTGATAGAATATGACGTAACAAAGCTAGTGGATTCTAGTGATGTAGGTAGAGATACGGAAAGATACTGATGACAGAAGGTCAGAGACATCGGTTGAGCCGTTAAGAAGGGAAAAGATGAAAGAGATGTTTGCATCAATACGGCGACAAGAGGAAAAGTTGAAATACCTAGAGAATTTATGTTTTCAAATACTTATACGCACATTTGTAGTCTTCTTATAATATACTAATATTATACACTTGTGCAGTTTATCATAGTATTATTTTTTTTTTTTTTTTGCGGTAAGTTATTGATTTTAAAATGAATATGGTCATATTTGTTATTGTTTCGAAAATTTACTACACCAATTATTTTAAAAAAAAAATGTTTCTAGTCGTCTCAGATTTGTGTTTGCCTAGAGGCAACCACGTTATAATATAACAGTTGTATATAGGTTTTAAAACGTAATGGACCGTGTATGATTTAAGATATTGAACGTCGTTGTTTTTAATAACTTACTGTATAGGGTATTAGAGAATAATAAAAATGATTTATTCTAGTTTTAATGTTCCGTTGACAAAAAAACTCGCATTGATACTTTAGTAGATTATAATAATATTATTACAGTATTCATATCTATATATGATTTAAAATGTATATTTGATCATTCACGCAGTGAAATAATAATTATATATAAAAAATATTGTGATAATTACTATAACATAGTTTGTATTTTACGCAACAGTCTGGCGATGATAACGACACGAGCTTCGGTCGGTACGTGCGCGATTTCATAATTCGCAAGTAAAAGATAATTCTCCTGACACATGGTACGAAATATATCTATAAAAAATGCATATGCGTTGAGAGAATTTTTAAATTGCATTTATTGTCAGATTTGTGTGATAAATAAAACAATCGGATTACCACGTTCGAAGAAGTAATATAGTTATTGGTTTAAATTTTTTTTAAATCCCTCAATTATTTGGTTTAGTCATGTTAGGTTAATCAACTTTTTTAAAAGTTTTGAGTACTCTAAATAATATAATATATGAAATATGAATTATACAAAAGGATGACAAATATTTTTTTTATTAAATAAATGGCCGAACTCTATTCGAATTCTATAACGATTTTTATAAAATATAATAATAAATTTACTTTTGTACGAACATCTAATCCTTGACTTGCTTACGATTTTACTTAATAATTAATTTTATAGCGCTTTATTTCTCTTTTTTATATTTTTTTATTACTATTGAATCTATTTATAGGATAAAATAATAAATCATAATATTTCATTAAACGAGTCACACGCAGCTACCATATTAATTAAATTATTTGTTAATAATATTGATAGGTAATTATACATTTGTTATTTAATTACTTCTCTATAATAATCATGTAATATGGCTAAGTTAGATTTTTTTGTTTTATATAGATATCTAATTTATACATGATTTTAACGTTTTCAATGTTAATTTCGTTACTAACTTTCGTATACAAAATAATTTTTTTTAAAAAATAACTAGTTTTTAATATTTTTTATTGAAGTATATTGTGTCACGTGTAATACTCAAAAATATTGAACGGATTCACTATTATAATGATGATTGATCATTAAGTGGGTGACGCGTCCGGCTATGAGCGGTACGACCCAGCATCAGATCACGACTTGCTCTGTCGCGTGTGAGTGAATGACGTTCGCGTTTATCGCAAATTACGATAACGACAATAAAGATAAGAATAATAATGAGAACAATAACAATTATAATGATAATAACTCGTTCGTATTATAAATCTGTTATATATGTGACGCACCGAGGACCGCGGGCGATTTTATAACACGTTGAGCCAAAATTAAAGGGGCGAGGAGAGACTACGCGACGTGTCGATGAGTCACGTTTCGGCTATAGGTTTTTGCACATACCCGGGGGAGAAGATACAACAACCACTTACCTCCTCGGGAAAAAAACAATAACAACTATATTTAAATCCAACCCCATGATATTATATTTTCACCCTCCGTTTGTTTTCTTCCAATCAAATATGCAAAAACACCACACAAACTCTTTACAAAGCGATGACGGTTGATAATTGATGCATTTTTCAGTCATGACGAAATTATTCGACAAAAGGATCTGTGAACGAAATGGTGGTAAATCGATGCTACGAATTCAACCTAACAACCACGGTTAGCATGTACTAGCCGATATACGCTTAGGTCAGGAAATATTTGCATCATGATAGAAAACTTTTAGTGAATATAACGTAAAGTGTAATATTAAATCATAAACTATAGATAGTATAATAGTATAATAGTATAATATTTAGCTATAAGGCTGATTTTTAATGTCAACATATTTAGAGACTAAGCTATTTGTGCGCATGTGCGTAATGTATAAATACATTACCTATATTAGGTATATATATAATACAAAAGTTAATATTAAATTTAATAACGTAAACGTAATATTAATTTATTATCAATCATTTTACATATAGGTATCCAAAATGTTCAGAAATAAGAAAAATAAATAAGTTATTTGGTGTATGTGTGATATAAAATATTATGTTTTCCTTATTATTGTCACACTGCTTATGAGGGCTTAGAAAAATACCTCTCAAATTACTCTATGAGTTAGATACACATATATCGTTATAAACAAAATGCAAATAAATGTAAAAAATTCAACATAGCTTTTATGTAGTAATAACGGTATAAATATAATGTGGACTCATAAAATCGTCACTCATAGTCTTAAAAATATTACCAAGTTTACTTTTAAATGCCAATACGATAATGAAATTTATATTACCACGTGCGAAACTTTTCTCATTTCTTAAGTTCATATTTTGTCACGTCAGTTTTGTAAATTTCAATGAAATTAATTCTGCTCACGAACAATCATAAATTTAAAACTAAAATTTTCATCACTACCAAATAAGGATATATAAAAGGTAGGTTGTAGGTTATTTAGGTACCTATATATATCGATTTGTTTAAAACTTATCTTAATTTTATTATGTACATCTGTTGTAGAAATGCAATTTATTTATAAATTTAAATGGTTATAGTTGTTAAAAAATTATTGTACTAATAAAATTTAAAAAATAATTAGGTATATAATATGGCAACAAAATGTTGTTTCGTTCTTATGATATTTTAAAAAATGATTTTTTACTCAGAATTATTGATGATATAATAATTTAAACATTTATCGACACGGAATTTTAAACTCTAAATTTACATTTTTATTAGTATTTTTTTTCTTATAAAAGTATGATAGGTATTTGTAAAATATGAATAAATTAACTTTTTTCGTTTCCCTACTGAGAACAGACCATATTTATAATTGTTTTATTATTTTATAAACTATATAATATAATTATTATTTTTATATTAACATTTGTGTACTGTATAAATTAAACTTTCATGTTTCCGGAATTAATAAAGTTTTTTTTCTTCGTATATTATTAATATCTAAGTATTAATTATTAATGTTTGATTAAAAATTATATAAATAATTTGAAATTGTATACTATTGGTTGGATAATAAAATAAAGAAATTAATAATATAATAAAATGCTAACTATAGGTATCCACGGTATATATAGGTATACTTACCATTTGTAATAGACAAATACAATTTTTGTTCTTAACATAAAACAAAGTGTTATTTTTTTTTATTGAAATATGATATAAAATCCTATATCGTATTTCAACTAATACTTAAATTACAAATATAAATATATAATTGTTTACAAGCTAAATAATAATTTTAATTAAAAAACCAGCTGACAAAAAATTAACAGTTTACCTAAAGAGTATACATTTATATAATACGTAGGATAGGTAATTATGTATATACTGGCTTCATACGCTTTAACTTAACCTTATTAATGTAATACTATTGTTAACCGTTATCATATCAGAATTTCAAGAACTACTACTATTGAATAACGTGGTAACAATATTATTATATTTATGTGATAATGCTTCGTGTAATCAGTACATTTTAATATTATTTACAGTTAAATATTATGTAGAAAGTTATTTTTGGAAAATCGATTATAAACATCATATAATATACTGCAGAACTATAAGTAACTAGGTACCTAACATAGTATATTATAATAGAAAGATTGCGATTTACAAAAAAACAAACGAGAGAATAAATTCATCAAAATCACATTTAGTGTAGGCAATGTTTTCCCGAGCTTTGAGTATCATTATCGTTATAATATAGAGAGTAGGTAATTTTAAAATTAAAATCCCGTTTGTCATATGATAGTAAGAACGAAAATTAATATTAATAATACATGGTGTTTGGTTTAATGTTACAAAATGGCAATTACGAAGACATTAGAAACATTCCGTTAGGAACACCCATCCTATCTGTTATTGTTAGGTACCATGTTACCAGTTACCACTTACCGTGATTACGTTAGGTACCTATAACACACTGACTGCACACAAGTCAAATGGCAATCCGATTATACGGTCTATCGTCATGCTATTAACGCCAATGTTCTCCTGGTCCATGGAACGAGCACATATAATTATTAACAATAATATCTACACTAGAAAAACAAAAACGGTGGAACAAAATCATGATTATTGTGAATTTCGGAATCCTGGAATGAACGATGAACAACCAGTATTGTATAATATCTCTAATAAATGCGATGAAAATAGAATCATCATAAATAAAATTAGTAAAAAGTATGCATAAAAAATGTTTTAAAATTACATTTACGTTTTATTAGTAATAAGCAACTAATCACATTTAGCTATTAGATTAATAAAAAAAGTCTGAAAGTAGAAAAGTAGGTACCAACCCAATATACCCACATCTTAATGATTTAGCAATAACTTTTTAATATGATATATTCTTCGTCCGGCATATTATTAAAATTTATATATATATATATTTATTTATATAGCCATGTCGAGATTCATAACATATAGAAATGGTCAATATTTTTTAATAATTCACTTTGATGGAAATAAGTACGTTCAATTTTACAATATTACTAATTAGTGTAGAACCGCTTTTAATCAATACCACCTTTATTTTAAATTTAATAACTATGTTGACTTAACTCATTAAATATTGCGAAATTAGTCATTCATTATTTAGTTCAAAGAAAAAACTATGTATATTATATATTATATTACTTATATATTTGTATTGTGTTTTATCTTGTAAATAATAATGCCAATCACTCGCAATTATTAGGAGGTATAAGTACCTATAGTGTTATTTATTTTGTCATCTTATAATATAATATTACAGAATTAGTTTTCGATTTTATATTATATTTCATCATCAAAATTACAGCTATTTTCGACTCTAAACACAATATTTAAGAGTGTTGTAATAAGATTAAACATTTTGATTTATATTATCATAATATAATATGTCACTTAATTAATTCAATTCTATAATAAAGATAAATTTGAATGTCTTTATTTATTACCATAAAATTATATTAAGTTATTAAGTTTTACTTACTATACTATTTTACTTTAAAGAGTTAATAATATAAACTTCATATTTTCATCCATAAAGTTCAAATGTTACCGCAATTAATTTTTTAAACGTTTTAATTCTAAATCCACCATTGTAATTACATTTATTATTACCGCTAATTTTAATTTTAATAATTTGTACATTTTAACTGTGGAGCTGTATAATATATATATATATATATATATTTATAACAGAAATATCTGCTTCTATCTACTTAATTGTAACTAAATATTTATATATAACAAATTTTTATAATGGCATTTTTATTTTATTTCTTTGATGATTAATTAAAATACTAAAGTACCAAGGTGCATATTATTATTATTATTATTTTTATTTGGTTTTTGAATTTAACATAATATTATGTATCAAAATATAAAAATAAATACTACAATCATATACGGTTGTACTCATATTTTTACCGTTTTATAGGAATTCATTATATTTTTTAAATATAAAAGTCGTGTTATATTATCATATAAGTATATTATATAAGTTATGTAATTCTAGTTCTGCTTTATTCCACCTTAACGTGCAGGAAATATATAGAACTTTTTTCGATTTTACGAGATGATAATTTATAATATTTCGCATAGATAATTCGAATGGTTCAATACCAATAATTTATTTTTTATATATACGTTTTCATATTTATTTCCCTTTTCCCCATTACAATGTAGATATTTTTATATTATATATAATATTGTATAAACATTAAACATACGATGTATTATATTATCTTTTTTGACTATTTTTTTTTTTTTTTACTTTTAATAGGTTATGTTATAGTGTCCTAAATGAGAACCTATATTCTTATATTTTTTATGTAAAACCAAAATGGTTGTAAAGTTTGTTGCGTTCAGACTTATATGGTATGAAAAAAACAATCTTGTTTTCTTATACATTCGTTAACTCGACCTAACCATCAGTTTTCCACTGTTTAAAATAAGTCGTCGAACACGGTTCGTTGGTTTTGGCGTATATTTTACTTCAGCTTGGTTTGGCCGACTCATCGCAACGACTCCGACCCGGGTTTAGCGTATTAAACATAAAATATATACAATGTACGAAAGTCCCGTTTTCCGAAAGAAACCGCGAGTGGAAGCGATGAAAACGTTTTATTTTAGAATTTTAGATTATATTTTGAATGAGATAAACGTAACCAACCATGTTTTTTTTCTAATCCAATCTGATGGATACCGAAAAGACACAAGATCATCGAAGAACTTTTACCGGTATGATTTTATGATCATAAAAAAATAACAATAACAAATTATATTGAAATAGACTTTTGTTTTTTATTTATCGAATAAAATGCTTCACATTCGACAGTAAAAAAAAACCCGAGGATTTTAGTATCTTTATAATTCGTTGCCGTTTTTTTCGGCGACTGAGCGTGACATTATAACGTCACGGTGTTCAGTCATTTAGACGCCACATAGAACACACAAGCAAAAACAATTAATTCTTCGTGTTATTGTTTAGGACAAAGTGAATTTAATTTACATTTTGTAATTTATAATATTATATTATGTCTTTCTTTCTTTTCTTTTCGCGAAAACTCGCCAACTTACCCGTCAATTTTGCAAACAACGCATTAATTCCAAACGGTTTGTTTTTCCAACGACAAACAACGTCTGAAGACTATAAATTAAAGCGTACATTTTGGTCACCCTTGCAGTGTGCCAGCACATATAATATGCATGTACTGATACCGTCGGACGACATTTTCGTAAGCGAAATGTTCAATTTTAATTAAATCGCATGTCCACCGGAATCAATTCAAATCAAACCTCATCCTGGGCAACGGTTGACAAATAATTTTACCGTGGTTGTTTTGTCGATATTTTTTTGGTTTGTAATACGTAATTTTGAAAAAAACAACTTTCCGCCGAGATTCTATAATATCCGGAGGCCGAAAATCGCTAATTAATCATGGTTAAAGTTGTGTTAGGTACTGGAAAATTGCCAACGGTTCATTATTATACATTGGAAAAATGGCGAAAATGATTTCGGACGAAAAACATACGATATTATTTAAATTGTTTTTTTTATCTTAGTTTCAGTGTCGTGTATTATTGGGAGAAGATTGAAAATATAATATATTTCTCCCTTTGATATTTTGTATGCATGTACTATTATATTCTTTTTTTTATTACTTTGTAGTCGGTAAAATGAAAAAAAATTACTCCTTAGAAGTCGTGCCTTGTTATAATTACAATATTAGTGCTGTTACTGCATTTATGATAACTCTAATTATTAGGTACCTATTACAATATATGAGATTAATAAAAACACTTGACTCGTTATAGAACTATTGTAAAGAAGAGTACCCTAACATACATCTACTATAATAAAAATTCTGTGTATATTTTATTACTTAAAAACTAGTCATAACTTATCTCAGAACCATTATGAACGAGAGAGTGATGTTAAAATATTAGATTAGTATAACTAAATATATATATATACACTAATAAATACTAGTAGCTTTTTAATTTTAGTGCAGATTGGATGGAATGCATTGCTACGCATTCACAAAATATTATTACAAATTAAAAACTGACCATTTAATCTTATTTGATTATTTAATATATCCTTTTTTGAATATGCCTTTAATATGCCTAAAAACTAACTGCTCAGTTTAGAATGTAATACATTTTGATTATATTATCTGACATTTGGCGTAGACGGAGTGTCCACTAACGAACCAGAAACAAACACTAGAACGTCCTCTGAGAATGCTTGTTATGTATTGTTCCCTTTTTTAAACTATTATTTGATAATATTTTATTGCTGAATTATCAAAAACGATAAATGCGGTTATTTAATCGTAGTATTTGACGGTATTTGCGGGAAATCCTGATTGATACAGGATACTGAAGCGAGAGAATGGCTCGATTATTTTACCAGAATCATGTCGGTGAGATTTTCGAACCCTCCGAATGGGTGAAAATAATTGAATATAATACATAGTAGATTAAGGTAAATCCGCTTAAATTCCGAAAAACGACATTGGAACAATGTACAAAGACGGATTGTATGTTTAACGAAATACAGTCAACTTTATAAAATCAATATTTTTTAATTTGTACAAGGGAATAAAATAATAATTGATTTTTGTTTTTTTAATTTATACATCATGAATTCGATATCAAATTAAGTTACTATTAATCAATACAAATGATAGATGTGTAATAAACCGACAAACCATTAATTTAGTGAATTTTATTATTTTGTCGGCAATTCATAATAAACTCAAACGAATATTTTTTTTAAGACAAAATGTCAAAATGAACTATAATAATAACAATAATACATAAACCATTATACATCATCATATTATTATGACGTTATGTCAGCAATCACAAAATATTATATTTTTTTTTTTTTTTGTTAAAACATTTGGTACAGAAGAAAAGATGAGCTGAGTCATTTAAATAATAAGAAAAACGTCTGAATCCATTTAAAGTATTTGTATATGATTACAATCGTTGATGCCAAATAAATGTCATCACGTCCAAGTTTTGTGTTTATCATTTGTTATTATTAATAATGTTTTTTTTTTTAAGATATTTTTTTTAAACTTATTTCAATAGCACTGTGACCTCTCATTTTGAGATACATAACCTCCTCATGTAGCATTCGATATTGTTTAAACATAATACAATGGACTTTTGTGTCAAAATTATTTTAAAATATAAAATAAGGTATATTATTTTTCTGTTTACAATAATTATTTAAGTTAAAGATATATTTTTTAAACTCAATTAAATTAATTAACTTGAATGCATAGGTAATGTATAACACTTGAATTTTTAAATGTATTTAAATTTTAAAATTACCAATGATAATAAATTGTTGATACACAGAAATGGATTTAAATTTGTGTAGACATTTATTTTTATATCAAAAATAATATTTAAATATTATTTTAAAATTAACATAATTTTAATATTTTTTTAATCGTATCGACTATAATATTTTAAACTTTTTATTTATATTAATATTAATTAAGTGTAAAATATAAATTATATTTAAAATTTAAAAATAATCTATGCTTCTTCTCTCATGTAAAAAGAATTACACATCAAGTCAGCATATTTTTTGAGTGTAGTGATTATAATTTTAACAAATTAATAAATTAATTGTGAATAAAGTCATTCATCAGGAATAATATTCGAAGCCTTCTAAAAGTATATTTTAGATACTGAGTGAATGTATTGGTTTTACAAAGAAATTCTTTTTCACACATTTTCAGGTAGTAAACGTGGTATAATTGAAGGGCTTGCAACAACAATCAGATAAATCCACTTTTTTTCAAAACTCACTTTTTTACGGAAATGTATAAAGGAAACTATTCTTGAAATTCAGACGCAACAACCAGTTAAATCCGATCAATAGTGATGCAGTTATTAAAGAAATGGACTTATCTTTTTTTGTAATTTGCTGCAATAATCAAATAAATCCGGATTTATTTTGAAAAATCCAAATACATTTAAGAATAACATTGACCTCATTTGAGTATTAATAAAAAATACAGTGTTTTCAGTGAAAGAACCAGATAAATCTATGTTCCCTTCAACTTTGACTTACAATATTTCAATATCAATTTTTTTTTTTCAAATATGTATGTATAAATTAGTGTAGAATTCAAATATATTTTGTTGACACTATTTTAGTATAAATGATAATTTATAAACAAAATTTACATTGTCCTGAAAAATTTCAAAAAGTGGATTTATCTGGTTGTTGCAGCAAGCCCTTCAATTATGGAACAGATTGATTTTTTAGCAAAATAGAGCTTTGAAATTTTCCAAAATTATAATTTTTTTTCTTAATAATATTCAATACTATATTCTATATTCAATATTTGTAATTTTCGATTTTACGGTTTCAAAATTTGAAAATGGTTGCATAACCATATATGATTTAACCTAGTTTTATAAGATTTTGTAAATCGACAGTCAGTTTAAATTTGTTTTTAATAAGCCTTCAAAATTGGAGTTTTCAGTGCAATCGAAAAAGTATAATGTTTTTGTGTCTGTACAATACAAAAGTCTAACTATTAAAAATAAAATATGCTTTTAATAATAATTTTGATTCGTTGGTGGGTATTTTATTTCGGTACGTTTTTGAAATTTTTAATATTTTTCTTATGCAACATAAAAACCCGTTACACATAACGGCAGAAAATGGCAAAATCCGTGAACATATATTTTTGACGAACTTGAATTTCATTATTTTATAACTAATTTTACCGTAGCAATTTATTTGATAAATAAATAAATTGTATAAAAATAAATATTATCAGTTTATTGTATATCTGACCGAGTTTCACTCAGAATGGTTTTTACGAATGCAATATTATTGCATAATGCATTTAAATTTTAATTGTAATATAACACAAACCCATTCCACCAATAATTTCTCTAGTGACTGAGGGAACGAAGAAGGTACACCCCAGAATCGACTTCCCTGCTTTTTTTACAAAACAGCGAAGAAAATTAAAATACTTAATTAAATTAATTAATGTTCTTTTAAGGAAAAGAAATCCGATTCATCACATAATAAAATATCTTGATATTATATTATGTTAAAACATATAGAATTTATATTGTTGATCGATAATAAATTTTCGCGATTTTACACAATATATTGGATTTATAGTATACCTATCGTTATTATTATATACTCCCCGTGGGTCGAATATGAGGCCAGGAAGGTAATTATTTTTCTTGGCCGATCGTAAACAGAAAAGGGCGTTTTGGCGAGAGCTCCACAGCTAATAGTACTTCCCTAGATAAGTTAAAGTATGTGTGTGTCGGTAAAAACTTTATTAGTTCTTGAAACGTTTTTCTCCTCAGAAACAATTTACCGTTCACAACGTAACCTTATCATCGTAAAACCGATATAACATTTTATTATCGATTATTACGATAATATCATTAAAATATTGTATGTACACTCTTTAAAATTATTTTATTATAATTATGGAAGAAGTATTAAAAGAAACGATATTACAAAAACATTTTTGTTATTTATTATATTACAATGGGACATTACATTATTACATCAATATAATTATTTTGTTAATTACACATTTATGTCTGCTTAAACTATAAATATAAAAATCGAATGTAACCAACATTCTAAGTAATATTGATAGAATTTAACATAGCATATAACATTTAATTATGTACTACTATATAGACTAAGGTAACCTACGTTAACATACGTCCTATTTTTTACAGAATTGTCCTTTATTTCAGTCTTGTTTCCTGTTGTCCTGAAAAACTTTTTTAAGGACACTTTTTGTCCTGTTTTTTTTTATCAAATTATTACTAATTATTATTCTCTTATATATACATTTTAAATACACTGTACAGTGTTCATATAATACGAAAATAACAATATTTTTTGTTTTTGACCGTTAAACCACGAAAATATATTGATTTCGTTGAAAATACGTTTTCTTAATACGGTTATAAAATATAAATATAAATTAATAAAAAAATTAAATTATTATTATTATTAATTTTATCCTGTATTTTATTATATTTTTTTTAATTATAGCCACCCTAATATAGACACTTTGTAGTCTTGGTATTTTTTTTGTTTTGTATTTGGTAGAAATAATATTTCGATCATATCAACTGGGGTGAGTTTCCGGTAGTAAAATTTGTCTAGTTGGTACTTTGGTTCTTAATAAAACTCTAATTTTTAAATTTCCTAGAAGCTTTTTTAATTGTAAGGAAAAGTATCCAAAAGTTACAAAAAAAGGTAAAATTCATGGAACCTAACCTTTAACGATATGTTTTTACTTTATATTCAGCAAGAACGTAAAATCCACAATATTATAATATGAATGTGATGATTGAGAACGACGCGAAAAACTATTCGTGCATTACCTAATATAATAATGTTTTAATAATTTATCATCAAGCAATTTGCTGAAATGTATCCAAATCTATTTTCGATATGGGCATATATATTAATCTTAATCGCCAATCTACACCAGAATTACGAATTAATTATTTAGATTAAATTATATCGTGCAGATAAAAACAGCAAAACAGTGACAAATTATCTTTTGGTATTAAAAAAAAAAAAAAAGATTGAAAATTAAATTGTAAAACTAATTCGTCATGGGTCGGATTTGTATGTCCTAAATATTCATCAAATATGCTTTAAAAAATATGCAAATGTTCGTTAAAAATATTATAATGTGCTCAAAGATAACTCTTATAAATATAGTTTTATGCATTTATTCTATAAAAAATTATGTCATAAACGTCACATTAATCGCATGCGATAATATTATTAGTTGTCATGTAGGTTTAGGTCATGCTATTTTATTGTGTATTTATAATTTGTGTCAAACATTGCCATAAAAAATAAACCAAAAACGAATTGTTTGTTTTTTTAAATACTTTTTAATATATTTGGAAAAAATGCTAAAATAAAACAACTGTAGTTTAAATTATCAGTAAGTAAAACGGATTTCAATTAGATATTACAATATCCTAACTCTCAGAGTCGAACGTAAAGAGATATTTTGGGTCTGAATTTTTATTCCTTCCCACAATTGAAGTTGTGTAAATAGACAAATATTTTTATAAGTTAGCTGTGATAACTGCTGACTAGCAAAGTAACAATTTAAATTATTATTTGTTTTGTTTACCACAGGGTAATTATATTTTTGTGTAACGGTAACTTTCTTATTTTAAATATGTGAATGATTAGGGATAAATATTTAATATTTTTCAACAAATTATAATCCAATATAACCTTTAATGGCTAATGGGAACCTCAACAATTTTTCGATCTAAAATTTAATTAGTTATTATATCTTAAAACTCTAATCACCAATATTATTATTATAGTTTATAATAATATTTACTATTTAGACATTTTTTTGTTTCTGTTATTATACTTACTTTTAAAATTGTCTATATTTTTTGAACCTCCATCACAAACTCACTAACTTCTAAGCACTTCTAACACTACTTATTTCTCGCTCCTGGCCTAACCTAATCTTAATAATAACAATGTTTTATTATTATAGACACTTGAATGGCGGAGGAAATATCCGTTTTGGTGTAGGTATATTTTTTAATTTTGTTTTCATATCCCGTATCGTGAACTTAAGCAAAAATCATAATCGATAATACTTATTTTTTTTTCGTATAATTAATTTTTTCAGAATAAAATATAATACATGATTCGATTTATATGTATTTTAGCTGAGTATAATGCTCGTGTTTAATAATGTGAGCAAAGAATATTCTGGAGAATAACCTCATGAAAATTATTACCGCAGACAATATTCTCTAAATTGTAAAAAAGTTACATTCAGTGAAATGTAACATAAAATAAAATAAATTATAAAGTTGTTTTATTACTTATCTTGTATATAAGTTGCTAATGACAACTGATATAGTAAAAAAAAACTTATATTAGTTACTAGTAAAGTAGTAAATATGTTAACTAAATGCATGTTAGTAAACTGACCACTGAGGGTATGAACTGTATGGATGATAGAATGATGGATTATGAGTGTATGATCCAGTAGTACAAATTATATCTACATTTAAAATAAAATCAATAAGGAAAAATAAATAGTAAATTCTCCAAAAAGATTATTATCTATAATGGTAATTTTACATCATTACTCGTATTGGACACTGTGTGTGCAATAAAATAATCAGTTTTACGCGGATCCAAACGATAGGGTCCGATAATCAATTATAAATTTATAATATTATATATTATTATTATTAAATCGTATATTATATAACTGGTGTGCGCTAACGCTATCATTCGGTCACCGAGTCATTAAAATACACGTTCCGGCAATTTGTTTTCCGCTATATTATATCTCTTTCGGTCGGATGATAATCGTTTTGTGCCCTTCTCCGCGAAACATCTATTTTATGAATCATCGCGGTCTGGCAGCGTGAAAGACCAAATCTACACACGTGTATATAAATATAATATATACTATATATAATACGCTGTAACCGAACTATATAGGTAACCCGCGGTAACCGTCCAACACTCGCGGACGACAATGGTACCAAAAATCGCATCGGGATTTTATAATGCAAACGAAATACGTTAATTTTAATAGTCATGCATGTATTCTTGAACTTTTGTTTTTGTGAAAAAAAGTAAAAAAGGTTTACACACGTGTATTTCGCTTTTACGTTTTATTCTGATTATTTTTTTATTAACATTAAAACCAATACTATGTTGGTTTTATTTCATATAATTCATTTATAACATATTTTTATCTATTATGTCCCTCTACATTTTTACAGTAGTATAACTTTTCATTAATACAGTCTTACGTTACAATTTAATTTCCTGAAGTGTTTCATTTGAAAATATAAAGACAATAAACTTGTCAGGTTTTGCAGGCTAAGTGAATGTTTCAAGTTTCAACCATTGTTTCCAACTGCGTATTAATAAAAAAATAATAATAAAAACAATGCTTTTAAGCGTATATAATTTAAAAAATAAATTATTTCTTTTCTGAGGTCGAGCCCGTATTCTGTCGTTAAAAATACATTTTTAAATATAATACATACAATTTATAAGTTGATTTATCCAACAGCTGTATAACAATTTCCTTTTCAATCTTAAAATTGATAAGTTTTTGAATACTTCTAGTCGGACTTGAATTTTATATTAACTATTTAGAGTACGATTAGAATATAGAAGAGAAACATTTTCTTTAACTAACTATTATGAATTTTAATACACAGATTATGAGTAACACATAAGAAATAATTTGTTTTCGAGAATAACGTTCTTTATTCATAAAAGTTATTATTGTGTTTTCATAAAATAATAATAATACACAGTCGACCTACTTCAATTTTTTTTAATCTTATTTATGCATACTTTTGAAAACAATTTTCATGTTGGAAATTTAAGTTTATCTAATAATAATATAACTTTATATAACTACTTTAACACTTATTTCTTTAGCCATAATATATCGTATATCTTTATGTGTTACATATTTTTTTATACAATCTTTCTTCAAATTGATATTCTTTTGATATTTTTTATACTTAATTATATTTTATTTACTTATCATCATAAAAATTATTATTACTAAAAAACAAATTATTATATAATTGACTTTGCTAGATAAAAAATGTAGGAAATTATGATACCTAGCTTTTATCTGAAAAAATGTTAAGTATATATTTTTTATAAAATAAACATATTAATAGCAAATGTAGATATCAGTTAAACTTAAAATAAGTGAATCATATTCTATACCGTATACCTAATTATAATATTTATATCACCATTTGATTGTATAAAGTACTGTTAAAAAATATCCATAAGGTGTGGAACGAATTGTTTGAATATTTTTCATGACAATTGAAATATTATTTTCTGGTTTCATGGGAATGCCTTTAAAATAACTTCATTTT
Source organism: Eriosoma lanigerum (assembly GCA_013282895.1). Taxonomy (NCBI): domain Eukaryota; kingdom Metazoa; phylum Arthropoda; class Insecta; order Hemiptera; family Aphididae; genus Eriosoma; species Eriosoma lanigerum. The sequence continues at coordinate 750,866 of CM023357.1, read as the reverse complement.
AAATGTCAATAGGACACAAATATTAATATTTTGCTAATTATTAAACAATTACTACCTAATAATAATATAATTACATTTTTTTTTTTTTAAATTTAATTATAATTTAATTTTAATTCGATTAAAAATATTCAACGCACGAAAAACGTAATTAATTAAAATGATTTATATATTACGCTATTGAGATTTTACGAGATTATGTAATAAATTCTGTTTCCAAAATAATTAGAAGGCTTTTTGCACTATCGCAGATAAGTTTGTAGCAAGTTGGCGGTATACACAAAACCCATTTTGTCCATTATGCTTCGGAAGGAAACATAAGATTTAAATTACAAATATATATTTTATAAATCTCCGTTCCGAGTGGTCAAACCCCAATAACCAAACTAAAACTTTCTATTAATACCTATATTATATTCATGGCAGGTAGTTTAGATAAGGGTAGGTTACTTCTCGTCTACGCGATTTACATACAGACACACGGTAATTAAGATATTTTTATAAACTTATTTAAAATTGGAATTTTTTATTAGAAAAATAATATAAAATAATGTAATTGCATGAAAATAAATTATTCTTGCATATCGGATCAAAGTTATAAGTTGCAAGTAATATAAATTATATTTTCATACATATCTCGTTAGAATTCTTTAAACAAATTAATAAGACAGCATTTCATTAACAACTCACTTTGTGTCACAAGTTTCGTTAAATATAAATAAACTTTTCATCATAGGCAGTATGATTATTGATTACTATATGCTTCTTTATATTAATATTACGACAAACAATTAATGTTTTTTTAAATATCATAATTATACTACTTTATAATAAACAAATTCTAATAAAAATTATTTGATTTATAAAGCAACAAATTTACTTACTTTAAAGTTGTCTGCGCAATGATAAAACTAATTTATTTCTTTACTTCTTTTTAACCTTTTATTGGTGGCACGATTTTTTCGTATTTGGTCGTGCAGGATACCTAAAAATTTTCCAAAATGTATATATATTTTACAATTTTATATTTTGTTTATGAATATACAAATTATTAAAAGTTTAATATTTAAATCTTTATAATAGAAAATTAAGCTTTTAGATTCTGAGCGAAGCGAATAATGTATTATTGGTTTTACAGTAATGTATGGTTTTATATCCCTATGCTTGATATATGGCTTATTATGTATGAAGACATATTTTAAGGTAGAAATAAGGATCCAATTACTGAAATAAGTTATGCTTTCGGTAGAACATTTTTTGAATTACTCAACATTTTTATTTTTGGACAAGTTCCAATAATGAAAAATGGTTGAAAAACGGCAAAATTCGTATACATTAAACGAACTTGAATTTCATAAAATTATGATATCTAATTTTTCTATTGCACATTATTTTTTGATAAATATAGATAATTTATAAAAATAAATATTATCAGTATATTGAGCTTCGCTCAGAATCGCATTTTCGAATGCAATATTATTGAAGTATAACAATAAAATGAATTTTAGATATTATAAAATTATAAAAACAATTATTTTTATTTAACATTACATAATAACTAATCTTTTTTATAATTACAACTTAAAAGCTTTAATTTATCATAAACAAGATCGAAGGTGAACGAAACGAATTTAAATTTTTTATTAATTTACAACCCAAAAGTATCAAATACACTATAATGACAAACTATAATAATTATATTGCAGTTACATAAAAAAAATATATAAAAATGTACTCTATACTCTGTGACTGTGTTAAATATCTTCAGTTAATGTGCAATTTAATGGGGGTTTTATCTATATACTGGTTAAATTGTAACTACACTAACAAGTTATTACATTTATTTATACATATTTTATATCACCGATTTTCTGATTTGGTTTCTTATAGTAAATTATTATATTATTATATTATGTTTGGCAAAATAATTATTAAATTAAAGAAGATTATTATTTCTAACATTACAGACGCTTTAATAAGGATTAATTTGTTTCCATACTCTTAAAATACATACGTCTTTATAATCATAAAACGTAATGTACCTGTATTATTTAGTTTTTATTATACCGGACACGTAAGAAATATATTTATTGGCTACAGTGTTCCGAGTAAAGTCGTTTCTTTATTTTATTTTTTTTGTTTTTCTCGACCTCTTAGCTAATTTATAGTGTGTTATCATATAATTTGTTCTCATTCTCAAACAAAATTACCGTCTAGAGGAGACCAAATCCATATTGTAGGTAGGTACACTAATCTGGTTGGATAGATACCGAGTATCTATAATATAACGAGTGCTGAAGACAGTTTATTTGCTTTTCACTTGAAACCCATTTTCATGCAGTGGATACCACGGTTACGGTTACTATTATATATAGGAGGTATCTCATCAACAATTCAAATTGACTTTTCGAAACGGACACGTTTCCGGTAATGTTTGCAGACGAAACAGATGGCCCATTGGTAAACAGTTTGTATTTTTCGATAAAATGTTTCGTCGTATGATTTTATTTTTCTCTTATATAGTTTTTTTTTTATTATTATTATTTTATAAGACGTATCTACCAATTGCCCAAAGACATAAACTGCATACCTAACTTAGCTAACACTAACCAGTACCAACCATACAATGGTTATTCCAATAATATAAAACCTATTTTATTTTAATCATATAGCTGAGCTAGCTTTAATTAATTATTTAGATGAAATTGAAATTTTCTAAAATCTTATTATGATCTAAATATATCTTATGGAATAACAATATACAAATGATGTAATATAAGTATACCGTAAACTCAATTTTACTCCAAGTCATAGTAAATTTATAACAATAATTTAATATTTTTAAACTTTATTTAACTGAAAATATACATATAATTTTAAAATTTTATATTTATTATACGAGTAATAGTATTTCTAATTATTTTTAGGTAAAATTCTACATTCTACCTATTTATCATATTTAATAATTATATGATAAATCAAAATTATTTGATGTTCATTTTATATATTATTGTTACATATTTTATTTATTTTTGTTCACCATATGTTTATATTTAACAGTTTAACATTTACTAACCTAATTATTAGGATATTATAACTTTTATGAATCCGATATGAGCATATAAGAATGAAGATATAAATTTAATGTATTCATTAAGTTTTTTGGTATTTATTATATTTAAGTGTATTAAATAGAAAATATTCAAATCAATAAATTTGCATAAATATAATAATACGATTTATGACACTAAGTGTTTAATTATACTAACCAAAAATTTAAAATAAATGTAGCATGTAGGTAAATGTTTATAAATCCCTCTATAGGTATTATTAAAATGCGTTTACAGATTATATCGATGATGAAAAAAAAATTATTATTTTCTGGCATGGAGTTTACGGAATAAAATCTCACTTGAAAAAAAAATTACCTCAAGAAATGCAGCCAAAAAATCACAACTATAATATTTTATTGTAAATACTATTGTCATTCTAATAAATTTAATAACTTAAAAAACGTCATATTCAATGAGTGCACTTATAAAGCTACTTCTAATATCTTTCTTATACTACTTATAATACTTATCATGTATTATCTACTTATAATACATGATATTTAAACTATTGTATTTTGAAACAAACTATATTTTTCTAAAAAATTTAAGAAGGCAATAATTACCATTAGACTGTGAGTAAATTATAGTTGTTAAGAGATATAGTATTAATAAATTCTTAATAAATTATTTTGTTAGCTCTATAAAATTCAATAACAATAGTTCAAACATTGCAAACAATTCTAAATAAAATAACAGACAATTCTGAGCATATAGTTTTATCTAAATAAATGTAATTAAAACATATAAAATATACTTTCAAAACATTTATTTTATTTAAGTATGTTTATCTTAATTTAAAATATATCAATTTTATATGAATGGAAAGTAAATTACTTATTTTTAGAAAAACCTATTTAAAAATAATAATAATATAGTATTTGTTTAACGTACTTTTATTAATTTTCAATATTATAATAATTTTAACTAAAATATTTTTTAAATTAAAAACTTTATTGAATTGACACTTAAAGTTAACTATCTGAAGTACTTAAAGCATTATTACATTATAATTATTTAATACAATTACTATCCTAATTACACTATTATGATTAATATTATGTTAGTCTTACAGGTAAAATTATTTTATTATACTTATTGTTATGATTAGTCCTATATTTATTGTTAGTTTTGAAATGTTAAAAAATTTAAAAAAAGTCTAGCTAAATAAGTTGGTAATATTTAAAAATTATATAATATTTACTGGTAGTAAACATGTGTAGGGGAAAATGTATCTTTCATTGTCAATAGAATACTACAAAACTAACTGATAAGATACCTGTATTGAAAACAACAAGTGACATAATACAATCTATTTAAGTTCTGATTAATATAATCTATTTACAAATAATTGTTTTTTCTGTGGAAAAAATATAAAATCAATACTGAAAATATACTAACTTTATTGTATTCTTTTATTTTTTTATTTAAACTGAAGTTCGTAGTATAACTGAATATATAATTGTTAGCTTGTTAGTTTTTTATTCAAAGTAAATATTATCTGAAAAAAATGGTCATTAAATTTAACTCTTTAATAATATCAATAAAACAAATACAAATGTCAAAGTTTGACATCTGTTTCAGATTTATTTCAGTATATTAATATATAAAAAAAAACATTGGCTCACGTTCCAAATATTATTAGCTACGACTAATGATGACTGCATTATTTATAAAATGTTTTATTTTAAAATTACTAAAAAGTTATAAAACAAAAATGAATGCCTATTGTTTATGTAAAATGTATATTACAATACAATGTTGTGTATGGTTTTGGAATGGTATATTTAGCTGATTTCGTCAAATCAAGCTATCCATGGCTGAATAAAAAAAAGCATTATAAAATATGACAAAAAATATTTTATTAAATAGTTCGTATTTAATTTTAAAAATATTATCAGTTAAAATGTAACTAACTATGTAAAATATTTGTGTATATTTAAACGGCATATAGTCGAACTGGAAATATTTTACTTAAGTATTTAAACTAAATGAACTAAATTTGTGAAATGATCGCCAATAATGTCACAAGTTTTATCTTTTGACAATAGTATGCAAAACGGCTTATTAACAAATCATTATTAATTTTTACAATATTCGCGTATTTATATTTATTTTAAATACGGAAGTTTTGAAATAAAAATAAATCGTTTAATTGTCCTGAAGATTACTAAAATAATTAAAATAGGAATAGCTTAGGTACGAGAATATTGTAGTTTGTAAATCGCTTCACTAAACAAAATTATAACGCAAAACATGTCCGATAGAATAAAAAACTTTATTGAAATTGGAAGAAAATAAAATGGTTACAGACTTAATGATAATGTTCATGTGTAATATAACGTAGTGAATAATAAACGTAATTATCATTTAATCGGATTTGTAATAAATCCAAATTGCATAATATAACAAAAGAATATCATTTTCGCAATAATTCAATTTCACACTTTTTGCATAGTTTTAATAGATTTACGGCACGTCCAAATTTATATTTTCACTAAATTTACCATTATGTTATATTCGTAATATATAGTTTTAATAGACGCAATAGTTGAAATTTTAGTGTTCAAATAAAATTAATTGTTTTTATAATAAAATATTTTCTTAACAAATCATTTTTCACACTTCGTTTATTTGATAATTAGCGGAACATCGATTTGTCATTTGCTTCAATTAAGTTTAGGTAGTTCTTTAGATGCAAATAATATTAATCTATGAATAAAATAATTACACAAATTCAATGAAATAATGGCTATCAAATACAAGTAAGAAGTGTAATATTTTTTATTTTATAATAATTTGTAACAATCGTGGCATTATATTGTAGAATATAGCTAAGTTTAATATTATAACGATATGGCGTACACTAACATAAGAATGATAAACTATTTTAGTATAATTTTAAATTTGTTACCCTTGGGCATTACAAAAAAAAACGTTTAATTGTGAGTAAAAAGTATGTTTGATTGTGATAAAAAAAAAAATTTAGTTAATAAATTATTCATTTTATAGTTTTATAGTTATAGTTATAATTGTACGTATAAAATTGGAAAAAAATATAATTTTTTTATTTATTTTCAAAATAAAAAAAAAACATAATAATATAATGTTCCAGGTATTATTTGGAAAACTATGTTTTTAATTACACTGTAAGGAGTTATTTTTTTTTATTGCATTTTCTATATTTTAGCTTTGTAAAACATAATTATAGGTCATAATATTCTTCCATCAGGATTAGTATATACTTATAATTATTTAAATATAATAGAAAAAAATGTATTTCTGTGAATAACATTAGTAATTTTTTTTTTAATTTTCATTATTAATTAGGGTTGTCGCATTTATATAATTTTTTACTAGAAAAAAGTACACTTAGCTTTTGCGTGTTAGTCAGAACCCCTTTCAGGCTATGTGCCAAGGTGAAACTGTTTAGATAGTTACATAAAGTAATTGCAAAGAAATATTATATGTACTAATTAATTTAAAACGAATAACCTAAAGACAGTTCATCAAACTCTGCGTAACACTCATATAGTTAAAACCCTCATATTATTTTGACAATTATTGATTTATAATAGTAGCCATATTTTAAAAAAAATTAAATTAATAGTATAATAGTATAATAATATTTACTTACAGAATTATTGTACTTACTATTATCTCAAAATATAAAATTGTTATCGAAAATAAAATTATTTATTATTTATAAAAAAAATTTAATTTTAAAAAGATTTTTGACAGCACTAGGTATAAATAGTAAAATTATTGTTTGTTCAATACTGGACAGTCAAATTTAGTAATAATACAGTTACGTTATTAAAAGAAAAAACATTACATTTGGGACATAAAATAAAAACAAGATTTGTCATTCGAACAATGGATGAAATATAAAATTATAAAACATTACAATGTAATAAAGTAGTAAAATATGACGTATTTGCTATTATTTATTTGTTTTTTGGTTGTTTTTTTAAAAAAAAAAAATCTCATAGTTTTAAATAAATAGTTATTTTTAATAATAATGTAATAAATATCATAATTTACACACATAAAAATAATATTCCTAAACATATTTATTTAAATATGTAACATTAATATAAAATACGAATTTTGTTTAATAAATACTTATAACAAGAATTATACCATTGATTAACTATAACAATATTATAAATAATAGTTGAATAATATCTATATAATAAATTTAAATAATTAATAAGAATTATTCCAATGTAGCCACTTGACCTATTATAAAATCGAATGCATATAATTTTTTTTGTTCATTAGGAAATTTTGTACATATCGAGGAATTTTTGCTTTGTATGAAATTCAATTTTTGATAAATAATTTTGTAAATTTTGAATATGCTACAATTATTTTTAATTGTAATTACATTTTCACTATTCATAATTACGATAGAAATTGAAATAAGAATTTTAATATACCGTTCAGTTTTTTCATTAAATAAACACTTTATTTTCATAAATAATAATACTAGTCCTATTATCTTCAGTTTTTAAATTGTTGTCATTGTCCAAATTATTATTGATCATTTCGTTCACTATTGGCGCTGTCGTCTCTGATAAATATTTGTTATCAACTTTTTTATTACTTGAATCTATGGACTTAAAAATTATTTAAAAGTCATTGTCGTCGCCATATTTAATACTTTTATCATTTTAATTTATATCTCTAATTCCGAAATGTCCCTCATTAACATCGTATTTATTTTATACCATTTGGACCACTATTATCTAATTTATCTGTAGTAAACCACTATTACACTCACCTAAGACTAACCTAACCTCGGAACGAAACCAATAGTATTATTATTAATATATTATACGTTTTGAGAACGTTTATAGAAGATCTACCATTAAATTAACGGTTCATATTATGGCACCTATCTCATCAATAAAGAGTACTTCAATTTCTTGTTTATCAATATTGTCAAATCAACGTTTTAATTCAACCAACTCGGTGGACAGAAAATTTGAACCAATTGTTCTGTACTCGTAGGTAGTCAAATCGTCGGGATAAACGATTATACGCCTATTATTTTCCGCTCAACGTTTTTTGCTAAACTAACCTAACCTTATCGAATATAATAAACTTGATGTATTGATTCGTGATCCGTTTCATATTCGGTATTGACAACTATCGATGATAATGAAGACATAATATTTATTAAGTTTTTCAGTATTTGAAACGATTGTAATTATCCATAATTCATGAGAACCCTAATAATAAAACAGTTCATAGTATATACGACTACATGAGGATGATTATGGTTTGACATTAACCACAATTACTTCAAGTAATCTAAGTGTTAAATAAATATTATCAACTGTTTATTATAATAAATTTATAAACATATAAAATGTGTAAAATATATACGAAATATGTTTTAGGGTGAATAATCTACATTGGATGAACTTGAATTTCGCAAGTATTTTTTCTCTGAGAGAAAAATTCAAATTTACGATATTGGGTATGCATCTATTTCGTAAAAGCGATTATTTTATAGGATATTATAAGTACGCCGATACGAACGCGATAGGTGTATAATAAAAACCATGAATTTTACTTCGCAGACGTTATCCAATTTGTTTTGATGAAAACCCGTAAAAGCCACGTGTGCCCCTCGCGTGAATACGTTTTTAAGCTGATGAATTGGTATGCCAGGGAGATGGAAACCGTACAGCAAGTGTGTACTTAGACCTCAACAAAAACTACTTTTGTAGTTTTTATTTTATTCTATACAACATTAAACATTATTAATCTAATACATATACCTAATATAACACCTAACCTAATCTATATACATATTATGATCTAACCTCTATAATATTATGATTATATAAAAATCACTGTTAATTTTTCTATAGTTTTAGATAATTTACGAATAAGATGAATGAAAGAATTACAAATCGTCATGTTTCAAATTATTATATTTTTGGATCAGCATTAGACATTAATTGATACAGCTGTAGAACATTATCAATCTTTTATCGGGTGTTTTTGCGCAATATTCATCTGACGCTGTTCGGTAATTCGTTTTTATTGTATCTGTAACATCGTGTATAGTCCAATAATCCGACAGAGACGCTAACACGTTTTTCACGCGTCAGTGCTTGGTTGATGTGATGGATCGGAGCACATGGTACCCCCTTTGCTTGTCGCACACGATGTGTAATGATCAAAAATTGTATTTGACATGAAACAAGAGTGCAATGTAATTGCGACGTCATCGTAGGTCGGAATGAGAAAGAAGGGTAGAAGATGTAATAAAACTGAAAATGAGAAAAAGGAAAATGCGCCTTCACAAACACTATATAAGAATATTATGTAAGTGTTATTATTATTAATAATAAAAAAAAGTGTATTATATAAAAATATAATATGTCAAATTTAATTCGTGATAACGAGATATGGCTTTATCGTGTATTATAAACTATACATACCTATACATTATAATATACAGTCATATTGATTATGAAACAATATTGAAAATGTTTTCATATTATTACGTGTAAGTTATTAGCGAAACTGCATTTGTCATTTCGAGTACACTATGAAATTTTTGACAAGATATACTCAAACATAATAGTTTTAAAAAATCTTGATGTTAAATTGTAAATTATAGAAGAAAATATTAGTTTTGAAATTGTATTTGATTGTTATTTGAGTAATTGTTATTGATTCATTATACAATACAACATGTATAACAACAATTAAACATGCGTTTCTCAGCAATTCGCACAATGATCGAAAACAATTACAATAAGGAAATGTATACTAACCATAAATAAATAGGTACGTTATCATGACCAATAGATATTTAAAATCCAAAAATATTAAATGTTTTTATTAATGTTGTTCCAGAAAACATTATAAAATAACAATTAAGTGAAACGATATATAACGTACTGACTTAGTAGAATAAAAATAATAAATAATATAATTGATGGTAAATATAGTTAAACAAAAGAAACGTATTTCAACTACAGAATTGTTCAATAAATCGTATAAACTCGTTACCCTTAAACGTGAAAAACAATACAATTCTGATAAAATATTTACCAGCAATACGATAATAGAAAATAAATCAATTAAGTATATTTTTAATTTTAAACGTTTTCATGTTTGTCCGTTGAAAATAATTCATAAACTATGACTTTTTATATGAAATCGATAATAACCATTTACTTGACATATTTTAGAATCAATGTAATTTACCGTCTATAATTTGCAATAGATTTTAATTCTTTATAAATATTTCAATAGTATCTTATAGTTAACATTTTATATTCTAATGACGTTTCTATATTTTTTGTTTTAATTTCAATTGTATCAATAATAAATAATATTCATATCGTCAATAGACTAAAACAAAATAAATTTAAAATATGTATATTTCTTCATCGTATAATAAATTATAAATAATAATTCAATATTATATTTTTGTAATTAAAGACCCGTATAAATGGATTACATAGCTTTCATTCTGGCAAATATATTTCCAATTCTCTACTGATATGATATCCGTAATGTCGTAATGCAATACGACCCTTCATAACGCTAGACTGCTCGACGCAATCCTAATAATCCAGTTCTATAGCTCATTTAACAAAAGGGTTTACGATTTTATTTTTATTTATACTTAATACATACTCTATACAATATTAACATATTTTGTTTATATTAAAATTATTAAATGATTGATATTAAAACAAAAACAAATGCAATATGAGATATATTAACTAAAATTTAGCCTTAAAACACTTCAGAAAAAAATGTATTGTATGTAAAAAAATTACAATATTAGAACATAAAATTATAAATTTTTGTTCTCAACTTTGAAGGTTTATTAGAACTTCAACAAAACTGCCAACAAAACTGCCTCCCAATTATTACTCGGGTTTTTCATCTTTCATTCGAAGTCTATTTAGAATATCTCGAATTCCATCTGTCCATTGACTTTTTTTTTTCGTTAGTTTTTGTACCTATACGTAATTTGTTATAAAAAACACTTTTATTATTACTCTTATTTTAACCTTCCTTTAAGTCATCTAATTATCGAACATGATCTGCTGTTATTGTTCTCAATACTTTATTACCAAATTTTACTAATTTTCTCTCTATTCGCATTGTCATGTTTCACTCTGATATTTGACTATGCACCAATTTGCTATTGTTAATCTTAATATAGTCACTTTAAAAAATATAAATAGTTAAAGTGAATATTACAATTGTTAATTAAATGGAAATTTAAGTTCTTTAAAATAAAAATCAACAATTATTCCAACAATAACATATATAGAATTGTAGGATACTTTAGCAGTATAGCTATTTCGATAATATAATATGAAATAAAAATTGTATTACAAGATATATTTCAATATAATATAATTTAAACATTTTAAAAAACCAAGAAGTCTATTCTGGTCATTCTTCCTCTGTTCCTTCATCCTTCGGACCTCGAAGAAATTAGTAGTGAAATGTTATTAATTTATTATATAATAATTATTAATATATTAATTTTGCTATAAAAAAAAATATTCTGAGTGAGACTCAGTAGGATATATAATATACATATAGGTGCTAATGATATTTATTATTATAATTTTCTTTATTTATATCAAATAATGTACAACGGAAAAATTACTTACCATAAAATAATAAAATTAAAGTTCGTCAAAAATATAGTTTTCGCGAATTTTGCCGTTTCTGCTGTTATTAATGATTTTTAAACAACCGTTTTCAATAAAAAAAACATTAACTGAGAATTTCAAAAAATTACCTAATTATAATACTAAGTAGACAAAATTATCTACCAAAAACATACGCTACTTGTGGTAATAGGAGCATATCTATTACTTAAAAAGTGTTTCTAGATTTTAAAATAGTTTAGGTATTTCTTCGGATTCAATTAAATTTTTTGAATTTTTGAATTTTTGAATCTTGCAGTTTTTCCGTTATTTTTTGGTAATTTTCTTACCCGAAGGAAAAATTGTTAAGAAGTTTAGAAAATGAGCTAAATAAAGTATCAACTAGATTGCAATTCTCTACCGAAAGCATATCCTGTTGGTGGTAATCAAACCATTATTTCTGTCCAATATTATGCTTTCATAAAAAAGCACATATTATTATAAAACCAATACATTCTTCGCTTTGATCAGAATTTAAAATGCTGTTGGCATAGAAGCTGTTATATAGAATAAAAAAAAACATTTTAAGTTAAAAATAATTTAAAATCAGTGATACATCAAAATGATATATGTGAAAATTCATCGATGTTTTTAAAATTATGTTTTATCTATTTTATCAAAACACATCACAAATGACAAATTAAAATTGCAAGTAAATAAAATAAATTATTATCTTATATAAAAGAAAAAAAATTAATTTCAAGACTTAACAACCTTAACAATATCACATTGTCTATAATAAAAATGTAAAATAGGTCGTATAGTAGTATTTTATATGTATGAAGATTTAATAATATAATATATTATTATTTTCTGTATTATATCTCTTTGAACGAGCTACTTATTATATAATAAAATATAACAAGTGTTCTACATAACTTTTGATATGTTGCTTTAATTATGTAAATAATAAAATATAAAATAATGAATATAGGTGTATTGTTTCTTGCATCCAATTATTTTTAATAAATAATTTTTAAAGAATACACAATGCAGCTTGACTTTAACAATACATTTTTTTTTTTTAAATAAATAACAAAAAAAAAAAAAATATATTAATAAAATGAAGAATATTATCTTTTACATGTCGGACAGTAGACAATTTCAATTTAATAAAGAAACTTATAAAGTTATAAGTTTCAATTGATACGCAAAATACCTACTGAAGTGTAAACTGGTTGCCAGGAATTTGTCAAGCTTCTTTTTAATCGATATCATCCTGTCAAATATTCAACCGTAGTATAAAATAATAATATGTACTCGTATTTGGTATAGTTGACTTAATTTCGTGTTCAGGAATATTTAAAAATGTATCTTTTGGTCCTTATATCTATCGTTTTAAATCGATTTTTTTAATTTCCAATACCTATTAATATTGAATATAATAATTATATAGACTATGTCATATCAATTGAATGAACTGCTCAATCAAGGAAAAATTACCTATTTAATGAAATGAAAACATGTTTTTTCCATTTTTTGAAATAAGAAAACAAATTTTTTTTTTTATTAAATATGATAATGAAGATTATAAGCCGTCAAACTAGTAAAATGTTGTGTCAAATCCATGTACCTACAAACAAATGTATAAAAAATAATATTGTAATAACATTAAAAAAAAAAATTATGATAGTAAATGGTTTACGATATATGTTAATTTATAAATTGGGTGATCATATTATGTTGAAATAAACAATTACACAATAAAAAAACTCGATGTTCATCTCATTAATTTTTCGTCTTATTTCACAATGTAGAAAAACATGTTATCTCTTCATGAAATAGACGATTTCACTAAGTGGCTCCGACACATATATGTAGTCTTTGGATATTTTCCATTTTCATCTCTTAAAAATCTAAGTCCACGCATCGTGTTAACGGGCGATAATGGTTTTAACGTTTATGTGGGCACGTACCGACCCCACGTGGGTATAATATCGTTGCTAGCATTTGCCCATAAAAACATACGACTTACTGATGTCGGATTCTTTATTCACGGTCTGCAGAGCTTGCCAATCCGATCAAACCAAACCCCCTATATTTTATGTATATTCATGTGGGTAGATTTTAGACGTTTTACAAAGTGATCGTAATGACGGATAATCATTTTTTACCCTCCTCCCAAATCAGAATCGAGTACAGGATTTGTTCCGGAAGACGACACATTCGAAGGGGTTCCTGACCATGGTCGACCATGTGGAAAATTCAGGCACTGTCGGCGTTTTTTTGCTATGCTTATTATTATATTCTCAACTTCAATCAAATTCTACCAGAACAAAATTGGAAAAAAAAACTAATTATACAATATTCCATTTTATTTTAAAAGTACTACATTGAAATACGTTAATTTTCGTATGATTTTAATTATCGTTTTTATATAGTCCTCGACTTCAAATTGGGTAAACATTTCAATCAAATTTTAACAGTTAAACAATATAAAATTTGTATAATATTATATACAAATATGTACATAATATTTTGTTTGTTTAAACATAAAATTCACCAAAATGTTTAATTAATTTTTTTTAAGTTTATAATATCATTTTTGTATAGCATATTGTACAAATTATTATTTATATCTGGACTACGGAGAGACTTCTAAGGAGGTAATCTATCATTAATTATTTCATATTTTCGCTTGTAATTTGTCTAAGAAAATTCAACCCAGATAAGCCGACAATATAATACTTTAATATACCTTATGGCTTATATTAAATAAGGTTATACCTTTTAATAGTCGGATAGACTCATAAGTCATAGTAAATCTACGCAAACACACTCTAAGTTTAAAATATGATAATATTGAACTTATAATTTATATTTATATTAATTATAATATCTAGAAATAAATTCTTACCATAAGTTATTCAATTTAAATAACCCTAAAAAACGATGAAAATATAAGATTTTAAAAAATAGTATTTTATAATTAGTATATAATATTATATTATAATATTCTAAATATTATATAGCTTCATAAAAAATATCTAAATGCCAATTATTGCTATAGCTTTGAATATTATAATCACACTCCGGGTTTCTATGTCATAAAAAACTGTAAAAATTCACTAAATCATTGCATTTAAAAATTACATTAAAGTAAATAAGTAAATATTTTAGAAAATATATTTCAATTACGATTAAGTATATTATGTCTTCTGACTTCGTAATCTGAAAAAGTTAATTATATTATCCATATTCCCAAACATCATTGAAACTTCATATTTTTATCTATTATTTATTGTATTTGCATATTTATACACTGTCAATGATGATTAATTTCTAACTCCAATAATTATATATTGTGTATATAAGATATGTTATGAAAAATGCCACAATATTATAAATAAATGCTTTAAAAAAATCATATTTGTAAAAAAAAAAATTCAAAATAAAAATTACGTATGTTATTAAATATTGAATATTAAATATTCAGTATGTATATCACTTAAAACACATTTACCACTTACAGAGCTGCGTTGTATCAAAATCACATCTAATAATCACCCAAAAAACCAACCATATAATGATTTATATTATAATATAAAACATATTATAATGTATTATATAATATTACATTATTATATCATATTATTATTATATTAGGTATATCATTTTTAGTATTATAATTACAATTCAATTTATTTCAGTTCGTGAGGATTGTATTTTAAAATTAATTTTATAGTTGCGGGTTCTTTTATTTGAAATTATATTTACAAATCTATTAATGTTCCGAAAACATTAAGTTCTACCTTCTAATTTCCCTCTATCTATTTTGTATTATTTCGATTCAAAACATTTAGTTGTTAAAATATATTTTATATTTTAACGATTTGTTTATTAACACGTTGTAGTATAAACTATTTAAAATTGTGATAATGTTCACACGTGAACATAAATTAATAACATTTTTTAAATGTATATATTGTATAAGAATTTATGTATTTATGAATATTGTAGATATCTAATGTAGTTTAAAAATACAAGATTGTTTAATATGAATTAAAATTTGATTTTCGTACTTTGTAGTGAAAAAAGTCTTACTGCATATTTATAGCTAACATTAAGGTCATAATAGGTTAATTCTGAATTCCATACAAGACTTCTTGTAATGACAGTTTAATTTTAAATCGTATAATTTAAAATGATATGTTCATTTTTCATTGTGTATACATTATTACATTACCTTAATATCATGTAGATAAATTGTATGGGTCTGGTGAATTTTAAATGCAAAATACACATAAAACGAAATAAACAGAAACATGTAAAATTATTCTTTCGATTATTATATAATAACAAAAGATATTTGTTTTATTGATGTCAAATATCAAAAGTACAACTGTTGAATAAAAAAAGTATTGAAGAACAAAGGAATTAAATATAAAAAAATAAATGGTTTTCAATTATATTATTGTATTAATGGTTTTAATATAAGAGTTTCATTGCATTATTTTTTATAGATTTATTTCATAAGTACAATTATTTTTTACATTTTAAGTACCTAGTTCCTAATGTATTATACATAATAAATAATAGTCTAATACTTTTACTCATAGAAACGATTTTAGTAAGGCTGGGCGTTAACTAGCTAAGAATTATAATGAACTATGTTTAAAAACATTTTAAATGTATCGATAATTACAACTTTGTTTTTTTTTATTATTCTAAAAATAATACAATATTATATAATAATTCCGTTTGAAATCCTATAATTTCTTTATTGATGAAATAATTATAGAAAGTTATCGTAACTGTAGATTTATACATCTAACTTGACAATTGGTAATGAAAACAATTAATCGATAACTTTACTTATTATATCTTTTAATTTAAAGAAAAAAAATAATTCTATTAGGTACCTCTTTTCTCAGTTTGTCTATCTGATATCGATTTTACGTGATCACTAAATAGTATCAATTATTGAATACATACCATAGGTACTACAAAACGTGTGAAATTTACTAAGAAATGTTAATTTGGATACGTAACACGTAAGTATAAATAGGAAAATCGTGTTTGCCACTGCTTAAATTATGCATCAATACAGACGAGTGAAAGCGAAAGTTATATCCAAGTTTTCGGTGAGATTATCTTGAGAACAAAAAAGATGCAAACTTACGGTTGCAGCAACCGTTCGATTCTTATAATATTTAGGTACCACATTAACTTATTTATGCGGTTCTGGTGGGTTTTTGATTTCATAAAGATATCCTAGAGATATACACCGGAAGTTTTATCTCACGTGTACACATTTACACATCACATTGATATCTCTTTCTACGCAGAATAATATTTCACGTTAAAATATTTGATTTTATTATAATTATCTATACGTTGTGTTAAGTGACACATAAATATTAATATTAAAATATTGTTAAAACCAAATACATATTTATTCATACACAAAAATGATATTTTGAATGTAAAATTAAAATATTAAAAAAGCTACGTAGTTGATTCCGGAAGTTCCTCCTTTGTCCTTTCGGTTCTCGGAAATATTAGTGGTGGAATATTATTTGTTGTATTATAAATTATAATTATAATTAATATTTGAATGCAAAAAAAAAACAGTCAGATATATACAATGTTGTAATGAACATATTTTTTATTTTTAAAAAATTGTCTTTATATTTTATCAAATCATGTGTAACAGATAAATCAATTATCATAAAATAATAAAATTCAAGTTTATCAAAAATGTAGATATAGGTACTACATTTTCTGCCGTTATTAATGTTTATACTGTTTCATTAGAAATATATTAAGAAATTTAAAAAATGAGTTAAATAAAATATCAATTAAATGCAATTCTCTTCCGAAAGCATACCTTATTTGTAATGAATGAACCATTGTTATTACCACCCAAAATAGTGTTTAAAAAAGAATGCAACGTGCTATTGTATAACGAATACATTTCTCGTTTCACTCCAAATTTAAAATGCGATCAATTGTCAATAGTTATAACTAAGGCAGAGGACTTGTAGCATTTGCATATTTGTTTTACACAGTCAAAAAAATAGCAGAGTAAGAAACAAATACGTTTTATGCCAAGACAAAGCTAGATTTGTAATTTTATTTTGCATTTAAATGCATATTTTGAGTTTTTTTGTTTTTAGGGCATATTTCTCCCATTTTATAATTTTTGAGACATATTTTAATTAAATGAATAATTTTATCAATATTTTTTCCATCGACGTATTTATTTTAGATAATACAATCAAAATATTATGAAATTAAATGCATTTTTAATTTTTGTCATATTATATATGGTTGTTGACTGTCCGCGGACGCACGTTTTTCCTAGAAGCGCCCGATGATTTCCGATAAGATTCGTTTTTCGTATGTTAACTTTATTATAGATAGATAAATGTTTACTTTATAATATACATATTTATTTTAATATTAATTTCAATAATAATTTAAAGATGTGACAAAGTAAAATAAATAATACATATTAAATAAAATACTAAAAATAAATAAAAATATTTTTGTTTTTAATTTTAAAATGCATATTTTGGGGTATTGAAGTGCATATTTGGTGACTTTTTAGGGCTACAAGTCCTCTGCCCTAGTTATAACATATTAGAATAAATTTGAAAATTGCTTATTATTCTGGCTTTAATCATTGTTCTTCGACAATTTATTTTATATTGAATATCATAAAAATATGGAATCGATATACATAATATAATATCTTTACATAATGAATTGTATTATAATATAATTGCAAACATTATTTTATTATTTATGTGTTTGTTAACTTTTTCGTGATAAAAATTTACAATATGTGTGTTTTATTAGTTATATAACAGAAGCGTGTACGATTTTCGCGTATTGTTCACTAAACTATTTTCTTCATTTATTTTGCTAAATAGTAAATATAATATTAAAATGTATAATTTTTTTTTTTTTATTAAAATAAACGTTCAAATTTTTTAACCACAGCAGTTACTACCTTGTTAGGTCATATAGCATATGCATATGCATGCTATATGTATATTGTATACTTTGTATAGTTATTATTATATGTATTATAAATTTGAATTTTTTAGTATATAGCTGATAATTGATGAAATTGTGTTTTAAAAATATATCTAAATGGTTGATTGTATAGTTAAATAAATATTTAATTTATCCGTTAAAACAATTATTTAGCTACCATACGCAATACAAAATTGCATTCAAAATTATAAATACACATTTTTACATTAAAATATCTCTTATACATATATTTTAATAAAATATGATTTAAATCTCTTTGAATGGTAAATTAATACTGCGTATTTCCATACTTTAATAACTAAATTTTAGAGTTATTTTTTACTGGAGATGTTTTGACGGGCCGTCTAAACCTCACATTAATCCTTTGGTATCATCCAATACACTTCCTGGCAATCCAGAATAAGAAATAATGTAAATAAATCATAAAAAAAACTATCCAGGGACTGACTCTCTTCTCATAACATATTGTATTAACAAAATAAATTGTAATGTTAAAAAAAAAATATTGTATCATGTAACATAGATTATAATAATATATTCCACAAAAATATAAATAAATAATCAGTTACGAGGGTAATAAAATGATCAATAAATAATACCGTTTTTATCGAACAATTGATAATGCGCATACTTTAATTAAAAAAATTATAATGTGAATCATTATCGTACAAATAATAATACTTGCAGATATTAGGAATACTTATAATGTTATTTTATGAAAATACGAAACTGTAAAGATCACATCGTTTAATTTTATAAAATCAAATTAAGTACCTAGGACCTAAGCATATTATATGCATTATTAAAAAATACTTTTTAAAACATATTTTAATATTAATATTTGAATTGGAGTAAAGAAGTATTATAAATACTTAACAAATACTGAAGAAAAAAAGTATTTAGGTACAATTAATTTTTTTATTAATTAAAAAAATATATATGTAGATACATTTAATGCTATATCAACATATTACAAATTTAAAATAATTTATTTTCATAAAATACAACTAATTATTAATTTACATTTAATTAATTAACTAAATAGAATTAAAATTTGTATTAATTATAGATCTTTATTAGTTTTGAGGTTTTAATACTATTGTTTTTTTTAATTAAAAAATTATATTAGCACGTTATTAATTAGGAACTATTGTACTAATTATTAAAATTATGTCACGTTTATCTAACTATTTTTAATGATTTTCAAGTTTTTGATATTAAAATAAAAGTATTTTTATTTCGTTGAAAGTACTTTCAAATGATTTTTAATAAATAAGTACTTTGGAAAAATTGTATTTATAATACCAAAATATACTTTAATTTAATGTATTTAAATACTATTATTCGACTACTTTACATGACTGATTAAATGTATACCATTTAGAAATTAGAGTAGGTTATATTATATAATGATATATAATAATATTATCGTGCCCAAAAGGCAAGAACGTAATTTTTAAATCGAAGATACGGATCAACGATAATTTAATCATACGATTAGTCTTATTGGTGGTTAGAAAAGTATTAGAAAATAGTCCAATTATTAAATTAACTATAAATTATTTACAGAGTGATCAGAGATTCGTGGCGTACAATAATTTTTTGTAACAAAACGTTTATTTTTTCACCACTACGAGAGGGTGAGCCCGTATATCGTCACCCTCAAAACTAAGAATGTAAACGCTGTTAATTAAAACTGTTGATAATAATTATTTATGGTGCCACGCCTTTTGTTTTATGCTTTATTTGTGTTTGTGTTTCCGATAGACGTTTTACTATATACGATATAAAAATATGTTTACACGAAAATTATTTTGTTTTTTCCCTCCGTTAAGTTTCATTATTATAATTTATACGCATATTATAATGGATACACTTTACGTATATTATATATAATGAAGACAGACCTAATTAAAAAATATAAATTTAATAAAAAATATTTGCTGCTCGTTTACACTTTCATTCAAATGCCTGAAGAAAGCATTAATATATTGAAGTTAATCACCAATTCAATAGTACCTGTTTATTGAATTATATTTATTATAACGTTAAGTCTTATTACTTTATTGTAACTATAGTTAACTACCTATATTTATTTTGTTAGTATATTAACGCCAAACGGTAACATTATCTTAAAAGATAAAGAACAAATAATATGTTTGAGTAAATACAAAAGCAAATTAGTTTGCAATAAACAGCAGCATAAAATATGATAAAATCCAATAACTGAATAATAGCTGAAAGATTAAAATTTTAATTTAATGTTAAAATGTTGCTGATTTTTATCATAACAAGTAGAATAACGATAGAAAATGCTATAGAGAAGATCTAGGCCATTTTTGAAGCCATTTGTAGGAGAGAAGAAATAAAGGTCGGCGAGCTGAAATATAACGAACATTTAATTAAATTATATCAATTTATCAAATGAATTGTTTTCAATGATGCTACTATATTATAGTGTTTCTAAAACCACACACCTTTACTCTAACCATGTTAGTATAGGTGTCTGTAATTTGAAAAATTTGGTTATTTATTTTATTTTCGTATGAATTTATATTTATTTGATGAAATCATTGTTCCATAATTATTGTTATAATAATAGATAATATAATTTATCTTTTTATTGTTATTATATTTAACAAATTTGTCGTGGAAGTTTAAATTGTGTTTTAAATTCCTGGTTTAAAATTAGTATATTTTAGATATTTATTTTCATAAAACGCATTATTTTCTTAGTACACCAATGTATATAATAATAATAGATGATTTTTTTTTTTTATTCATTTTCTCAATCAAATATTTCGAGACGCTGCGAATATAATCATGCTTAATGGCTATTTCTATACATTTTCCTTATATATAACTTAATTGTCAATATTCATCTTAATTTAAAGTCCACACACAAATATATATTTGTTTAAATATAAATAGCTAAATTTTCGTTTTGTTTCCAGTTGCAGTATACTTGACTTAATCATTTCAATCGTATAATAAACAATTTTGACAAACTCATGATTCATTATAAAAGAGAAATATTATCAGTATATTATTTATCTGACTAATCTTCACTCAATTTTTTTTTTTTGCATTTAAATCGTTGTTATAATAAACCACTGATTTCTCCGAGAACCGAAGGGACGAAGGAGGAAAGACCAGAATTTCATATTTTTTATATTAAAAAAAATTAAACCATTTTTTTATACTTTGAATGGTTGCTTAATTAAATAATGAGTTTACTAAATACTAAGTATGTTGGTAAAATATATAAAAGTTAACTGAATTTTATTTATTTGAAAAAGATTTCAAAAAAATAATTTACAAGTAATTTCTCAACTAACACTACTAACAGAAATATTTTCTCAAATTTGTTGATTGGTAGTTTGCTTAACTTTTTAATTCGTATGTAGGATATGTTATTGCGATAGGTAAATTTACGCGGGACACACTGGAAAACTATACCTATTATTTACACAATATGATATTATACTAACCCAGCGTCTATTAAATATAATATATCAAATAAATAATAGACTTAGAATATTAGTAAAGTACGCACATCTAAAAGTTTGATTGTGAGGCAATTTAATTAGGATTTATAGATTATTGAGCGAGACAATAATGCAGAAGTAATAAAATACATGATAATAATATTAGATATTATACCGACCAAACGAGACAAAGGACGACCAAACTTGAACAAATTATTAAATTATTAATTCGTATGACGATGGCTACCGCATCTTATATTTATATATTTTTAAAATAAATAAACGAAAACAATATTTTTTATATCACGTACCTATATTTATACTACTAATCTATTGAAATATGTGAAAAAAGTTATAAAATTAATATTTAGCTAAAACAGTTTGATATATTTAAATTTTAGATTCTGAGCGAAGCAAGGAATGTAGTGGTTTTACAATTTTTTTTATTTTTCATGTCTGAAGACACTTTTTTGGATAGAAATAATGGTCCGATTACCACAAATAGAGTATGCTTTCGGTAGCAAATTGTGTATTTAGTACATTATTTAGCTCATTTTTCAAATTTCTCAAAAGTTTTTCCTTGGGAGAAGAAAAACTACCTAAAAATGGCTGAAAATTTTCGGCAAAATTATGGTTTTCATTAAGCTCTGAAATTTTTTCCAGAAATGTTTAATATTACCTGCAATTTAGGATTTAGGTTTATTTCCTTGAATTTTGATCGTAGGAACTTGAAATTTATTTTAAATATTTACATTGGCAATTTACACACGTGGTAAAATTTTGGAATGGATTATCAGTATATTGTAATAGGTATATTAAGTTAAGCTCAGAATTGTATTTTCTAATGCGATTTCATTGAATTCAAATCTTAAGTATAATAAACCACTAATTTCTCTGAGGACCGAAAGGACAAAGGAGGAATGTCCACAATCGACCTTCCCACTTTTTTAGTTTGAAATAATAAAAAAAGCAACAGTTGGTCCTAGGATGTTTGTGACTGATACGTGGACTAACACAAAATGTCAAAATATTATATTAAATATCCGCATCGATATTTTCAAGTTCAATGTATATTATATTATATTGTTTCTGGGATTTCGGTTCCTGAACTATATTATCCAAGATTATTTTCATATAATTTTAATATTTCTAAATCTTGATATTTTTTATTACACCACGTGAATGAGCTATATACGTATTACATCGTTCATAATTGTGTGTGTTTTACTAATTAATAATATGTATTAAGTATTATTACTAAAGTCCGGATTTATATGCACTAAAAAAAGCTTAAAATAATTTGCAAAAATATGCTCTTATCCAAAAAATATATGCAAATATATATATATATATATATATATATATATAATCATATTATATTTTTAAATCAAGTGAAAAATGTAAAAATAAATATACTTTTTAATTTATATAGTATGCCATTTATTAGAAATAACTATATTTATATTGATTTTATTTAGTCATTTTTCTATACATCATTCAGTCAAATATTAATAAATTACTTAGCAAATAAAATTCAGTAAACAAATTATTAGGTAAAAAAATAAAATGAAGCTATAGATTTATCAATCGTGCTTATTTGATGTAAAAACATACTTTAATATTTATTAAAATAAATAAATAAAAACTATAGAAAAAAAAATTACTTTTTTACGAAAAAGTCTGTAAAATATGCTTAAATATACAAAATTCTTCAATTATGCCGCTATCCCTAAAATATGCATTTATATGCACTATAAATTTTTTACTATGCATTTATTGTTAAACAAATTGTCGATATTTCTTACACCCACATACTGCTGCATACTCTTAAAAAATATGCAATTACATATACAAATCCAAACTCTAATTATTAAAAACCGAATACAGCATATTAGTAAATATGCATTTTTAATGCGAAAATATGAAATATGAAATACAATACATTTTTTTTTTTTTTTTTCTAATGGTTATAAATAGTAGCTAGTATAGTAACTATATGAGAATTTCTATCTTGAGAATAGTAAGTAGTAAAGAATTTTTGCATTTTTCATTGAATTATTTCTCGGCGACAAATCAATAAACCGTCTGGATTTTGTCCTAAGTCTCTTCTGTTTACCATTACTTATAATATGTAATATTATCATTATGTGTTAGGTACCTACTAGGTATATTCCTTTTAAGCTTCTAATCAATTATGAGCATAGTTTGTTGGTCAAAAACGACCGTGTCGATCGCCACCACCGGAAACGTGTAATTACTAATTTCTGCCCTCGTGATCGGAACGAATTTATCCACGCGGCGGCGAAAACACCTCGGGCGAAAGAGGGTCGGACGCGTCCATTATCCGACGACGACCGTGGAGATCGTAACATCTGCGAACTTCGTCTGCACTCCCAAACAAAATTATACAGGGTGATATATAAAAAAAAAATATTTTATCTTAAACCAACAAATATAACCATCTTTAACAATGTTTACAGTTATCTTTAGACAATTTTTGTTCATACATTCTATTTGATATTTTTCACATGGATCTAATACGTAGTTATTCCACCACTTTCCGTACTTACAAAATCCTTATCCGTAATCCATTTTCAAGTGATAACATGTATATGATATGACAATTGATACTTTTAAATTATATATTATATATTAAAATCACAGAAAACTAAAATAAATTATTAGTATGAACGATATAAAAATCCTGTTCAAATATTATAATAATCAATACTTCACTATCCTTTCTATTATTTTGAATTTTGAATATTAAGTAATTAATATTACTTAAGAATAATCGGGAATAATTCCTTGAATTTTAAGAACAGTTCGTATACATTTCTTTTAAAAATAATTAATTTAAAAACACGTAATTAATTAATGTTATATACATAAATTCATATATAACCGTATTAGTATGAAAATTAAAAACTGATGGTGTATTTCTAAATAAAGTTAAACCTACTATTAAAACTATTAAAAAATACAGAATGTGATATATGTAGTAAATTAACAAGAATTACACATATATTTTCATAGATATTCGACGTTATAAAAATAAAAATAAACCACCCTGTATATAAGATATAGGTACAAACTATAAAGTACTCGCCGGGCTTGAAAGTGTAATTACTTTTATCTACCCTAGGTGAAACCCCGCCGGACGGAAAAATGCCGGAGAAAGATGGTCTTCTATCATTAGGTAAAATAACATTATTTTCCCGATAACGAGAAACGACGACGAGTAAAAAAATTCCTTTAAGTACAATTTGTAAGTATAGAAATATTACAAATAATTAAATAAATAAAAAGTCCGATAAAGTGCAAAATAACACATTAGCATCTAAAGTGGTTTTGTTACAAATTTCTTATGAAAATTAATACAAATTATTTAATTCATAAACAAAAAATAAACAAATTTGTAAAACTTTTATGAGTATTTAACGAATTGAAGTAATTAGATATATTAACAGTAAAATAAGATAACATTAAAATAATACAAATTACTTTGCCATACCAAAAAAATAAAAAAATATTTTAGTCACAAGAATTAGAATTTGCTAGAAATTCTAATATATCGAATTATTAATTTGATCATTATTCAGATTTTAGATCCTTTTTTAATTTAACGAAAATTAATTTAAATAAATTAAAAAATATTATAACTAATTGTACATTCGTATATATCTTAGCATAATTATAATTCTGAATTCATATTTATTTTCGGTTAGTAATAATTATTTACAATACCAGACGTGGGACGAATATAAAAGTAGTCTAGTATACGATCTCGTATGTATTAGGTACTTTTATAATGGTACAATGTTGTAACAGTTGGTTTCTCTGTTCATTTTATTTATAAATTATAGATAAATACGAGATGAACGGATAACTCGTAGTTAAATAGTTTAATTTAAATTTCACATTTTCATCTATACATTCATTTTAAAAGGGGTCGCCGTCGCCACCACTAGCTATAGATTCGGCGCCACTGGTATATAGTATTTAATATGATTTTAGTTATTTTGTATATAACAATAAATTAATAAAATAATAATACAAAATGTATATTTTAACATTTGTTTTTGTTGTTAGTTTTCTAGTGAGGACTTTTATTTAGGCATACTGTTATACTGACCAATACATGCAGATGGACATCCTTGCATCAAAGACTAAAGGGAGAGTACACGAACTCTCAAAGGAGGCCCCACTCTCCAGCAATGAATACTAATAATGAATTCTAACATGAATACTTTTGGGTGTCTTTTAGAAATTCCTGTGTTACGATGGGTATTATAATTGTTAATAGTTTTAAAAAGGGTCCACATAATACAATACTGTTCGATAAATTATTAATTGTATACATTTGAAACAAACAAATTATCAACAAACTCAACCCTTTCTATATTGGCTATCAAAATAATCAATTATTAAAAAAATTAATAAATACTGTTTTTTTATTTTTGTAATTTCAAATTGGCTCAAAAAATTATTGAAACATACATTTAGAAATATATATATATTTATATTATATACTTAGAAAATAAAATTAAAAGTGTTACATTCTCGTGAGTCATATACTGTATAAGCAAATTACATATTGTATATAGGATATTTTTAATGGGGTATATAATTTAATTGAAGTTAAAAGGAATTTTTTTTCTTTGAATAATATAATTAAATACAGTATACAATTTATAATACAATATTGCGGTGTACCCATCTTGTCGAGTTTTAAATAGAAAATTTTCCGTTTGAAACTCTACAAAGAAGTAGGTAGTATGGCTATAGTCTGGCAGTTTCGAACCGATGAAGATCATGGTATTAGAGGATGATTTTATTATATTATTCGTCGAGAAATAAAGAAAAAAGAAAATAAATAGACATGCTAATGGAAAGTCTGAGGCGGCATCAGGTATAATATAATATTATAATAATATTAACTTGCGATATTTTCGTTAAAATTCTCGAGTTTTTATTACCGTCACGACGACTAACGTGGTAAAGAATCGAGAAATCTAATATTTCCAACTATCTTACTTATTATATTAGGTATTATTATTATTTTACCGTGTGCTCTGCTGCTGTCTTTGTCGCGTGCACTTTTTAATATCAATTTTAGCTCACATTATATTTTATATTCTTATTCTTTCCGTGTATGTTTTTTGTGTTTTTGCGGAAAAAGTAAAAAATAATAATAATAATAATATTAAACTCATAGTGAAGTTTAATAATCGAGTTCAACAAAAAAATGTATCATAATATACCTACTCTACGTCAACACACGTGAACAACATACTACTTTATTTTTAATTTTCTGTCTGAGCTCTTGTATGGGCTCTTTTTGAAATCTTATCGTTTATAACTTAGAGACGATTCTCGTTTCATGTAACTTATTAAAATAAAAACACGAACATATCTCAACGAACCTCTATTATGTGGTAGAATAGCAACCATGGGCCGTGTGTTAGATGGAATAAGAGCACCATAGATTATTTTAATAATAGGTAATAGCCTACGTAGAAGTTATGGAAACAAAAGGGTGAATGAAAATAAAACAATATTTTTGGTAAAAAAAATTTCAAAAAATGATAGATATATTATATAGAATTGTATTTAATGAGACATTTACTTTAACAATGGAAAAATATCAAGAACATAAAAAAAATGCATAATTAAAATAAAATAAATGTTTGAAACAATAATATACATAATATTAAATAATAATAACAATAAATTGTTAGTAAGGATATAAATTAAACATATTATCCATGTATGTATGTATTAATATAACTTTTTTCTTTATAATTACCTTTACAAAAAGGCTGTATTGTAAAAGTTTTTTTCTTAAAAATAATAAATAATTAATCTTATCATTATCTGTTAATTCTTATTAATTGTATAGGTTATAAATATATATTAATAGTTTATATTTACAAAATTGCGTTCCAAAGCATATAATTTCACAATTTTATAATAATATATAACAAAATAATTTAATACAGTTACTTCAACTCTACAGAATTGTACAACCCCGACGTGGTTGTGGATGAATAGGTCATTTCCATATTAGACATTCGTTAAGAATATATTAATATTGCCAATCCTAATAATAATGTTATTTTTTTATTTTTGTAAAAATTATAATAATATACCTAAAAAGTTTATTTTTATCGCAATATGCTTCTCGAACGATGCGTCGGTCGGAAGGCAATATAGAGCTTTATCACCATGACGATTGATGCTTCAATTGATTCTTAAAATAAAACAGGCAGTATGGATTTGGCCGGCGTTGTTCGAATGATATAAATCTAAATACAAAATAATTATAAATTATATTTTTACAATTAACTAATTAATTATGTGTGCGCGTTATGTTGAGGTATTTAGAACGAAGTAGTTATTGTATTGTTGCGCGGTCTATTATTCTATGTGAATAATATCAGAACATTTATTATAATATAAAGATAACTCAATTTTTTTACCTCGATAAATTAAGTTATTCTAGAAATATTTAACTTAAAAGTTTCAGTTTTGTTTAATATTAATCAAGTTAAAAGTTATATTTAAAAAAGTAACTTAGCCTAGTTAAAATGTATTAAAAAAAGTTAAATATATTATTATTTTTTATGAATATATTACATAATTTAACTAAAAAATGTATATATTTTCATTTTATCTTTAATTTATAAAACATTTTTTAAATGGCTTAAAATTGTATTATCTATATACTTAATTTAAAAATACTTAAAAAATAGTAACTTGTTATTGATTACCAGAATTGGTTATAAATTTTATTAAATTTATAATATTTAATTTATTTATCAAATAAAGTAGGTACTGATTAATAAAATGAAATAGGTACATTTACCTCAAACTCTTTCTGGGGCACAAAACGTTTATTTTTTTATTTTTAAAAATGACGTGAACTTTATTTACGTAAGATAGTCTCAGACTCCGAGAGTATAGAATTGAAGTTTAATAATAATATTGATATTTGTGTTCATTATATTATCGGTTATGACGTCAGGTTAAGTAAGGTTGCATATAATTAGTTTAATTAACATGTGTTAGTGTTACATTAGCATCTCAACAAATGTAATATTATTATAGTATTCTAGCAGTATATAAATATGATCCTTTGTTCATAATAAAAGTGCATACGATGCATTTTTCAAGTGCGTTTTCATAAAATATCTGAATCTAAACGATAAATTATTCACTTAAAACAATTAAAACATAATACAGTAAATTACTAAAGTAAATAAATTACTACAAAAGCATAAAAAAATGTATGATTTTTAAAATAAAATAATTTTTTAGGTATCACTTATTAGATGCCATATCGATATCGTGGATTTTTAGTATAAATTATATTTAAGATAGATCGTAAACAACATATGATTTGGTCTTTAAAATTACTAAAATAATACAAATAATTAATTTTTATGTTACAAAATATTGTTATTAACATTAATTTCAAATGTTTTAATATAATAAGTTCATTTTAGTTTGTCAAAAAAGTAGATTCCATGAATTTTTTCGTTTTTTGCCGTAATTAGCGATTTTTTCTGTTTAATTAGAAAAACAACTGAAATTATGCATCCTATTTGTCATAATCGGATCAATATTTATGCCTGACAAAATGTCTACAAATATATTAATATCAATTCTCTTCGATTTCACTCAAAGTTCTAATTTTAAATACTTCATTAAAAACAATTGGCACAGTAGATTTACGTATACTTTAAACTGTGTTAAATAATATAATATGATTATGCTTCTATTACATTTTCAAACTATAAAACCTAAAACTGCAAATTATATTAAACATTATTTAGAATATAATTCAAAGGTCTGTATTTAGACATAATGTAATCAATGAAACAGTTCCAAAAATTTGTCATGTGTTGGAGATCTATATAAGTAATGCAAATAATTTGCAAATCTCTACGTTCAAAATTGCATTAGTCATCATAACATATTAAAAATCGAGTTCATCTAAGTTACAGTTTCCGTGAATTTTGTAATTTTTCCATAGTTTTTCTTTTCCAAAAAGAAGTAATTTTAATTAAATAATTTGAAAAATGATCTAAGTAACCAAGTAGACTAAATTCTCCACCTAAGGCATATCCTATTCATAGTTATCATATCATTATTTCTACCCAAAAAAGTATCTACAGACATAAAACAAAATATACATCGCAATGTAAAATCAATACATTATTCACTTCACTGAGAATGTAAAATAACAAAAAACATTAAAACATTAATTTATTATTTTGTAAAACATTTATTTTATATGCGGTTGGGAATGAAAAATAATTAACCAATGACGCATGAGCCGAATACGAATTGTATTATTTCATTCACTCGATAAAACACCGGACAACTGTTCGAATTTTTATTATTTTTTATATTGTTTTTAATAAACTATTAAAACTAAGATCTTATCAGAAATAATTTAAATTTTCTTCATTTTAATTATTTATTTTTTTTACGGGTCAACGTGTTCGAGCGTCATATACTAATTTGTCGTAAACATTTACTGAAATTGGTCTTAAACTTTATTTATCATGATGTCATATAATATTATATTCTGTTGATTCCCATTATTTGGGTATAGAAGAACTATCTTAAAAACCCGTATAATATCCAATCAATTAGTTCCTATTGACTTTCGAGAACGATTAAGGAAATTATGTTTTTTATCTTTTTTTAAAAAAAAGATATTTATTTTTAAAAAGAAAAAAACTATTTCGAATTGAAAACAAAAACCGGTCGTGTATTCTTCAGTATGCCCTCGTACGGCCCAAAACGTTTGCTTAGTATTAAAAATGATTTATATTGGCAAGTTGACGATTCTACTTTATTAAATTTCACATTGATAGTTAATTTAAATATGATGATTAAACAAAAATAATTAATTAAATGATTATAAATATTATTGAGAAGAATAGTTTTGGAATTTATCCAAAAATTAAATTTTTTTCTCCAAAATATTAAATATTATTTTCAGTTTTGGGTTTAACTATTTGGGAATCTTATAAAAGCCTAATTATGTACTATTTAACCTATTTACGAACTATTTTGTAAATTGACAGTCCCAAATTTTGTTTATAAGTTTCATGATTTCGAATTTTGAGTAGAATTGAATAATATAATATTTTTTATGAGTTTATTGTAAGTTATAGCACATAAATATTTTTTATTATCAATACTAAGCTAAGCTATACTATCTAAGCTGAAAATTGTATATGTATTTTATAACAAACTCTTAATATGCATACAAAAATTTTTGAAAATAGGTATTAACAATTTTTTTTAAAACGTCTTTATACTTTAACATTTCTCATTGATGTTTGAATTGTGTATTTTTTCAATTTCTGAAGACACTTTCTCGGGAAGACATATTTAGAAACTGTAATTTTTACGAACTATTTAGTATTTAGTAATTTTATAATGACTAACTTTTTTGTTGCACATAAATAAATAAATAAATAAAGAAAGAAAATTTACAAAAAAAAATATTATAAGTATATATTGTACGTCTAACTAAGATATATTCGCTCAGAATCGTTTTTTCGAAATCATTATATTCAAATCGTATTTATAAAGAACACCATTCCACCATTAACCTCTCAAAGGACCGAAAATTGTCCGAAGAATGGACGAAGAAGAAATGCTCGGAATCGACACCTCCCTTTTTTAATATTTAAAATCTACACTATATATATTATATATATATATGTTTTCACAATTGCATTAAGTTACCTGCTTACTACTAAACTGATTTATGTCACCCATTATAGAAAGTGCAAGGAGGTGACACGTCACACCCCTAGAATAATTATAAAATGCAATTTGTTGTAAACAATAAATTATTTTATTATTTTATTGATGTTATACTAACATGTAAATCACTAAGATTGGAAATTATTAAAATTATTTGTTTATTGTTTTTAACGGTATTTAATTCAATATTAAACAATTAACAATTATTATATTGTTATCAGTACCTACTTATTATAAAATTAATGATAATATAAAAATAGAAAATTTATGAAATAAAATGAAATTTATAAAACTCACGAGTTCTGTTATAATAAACAAAAATTTTCTTATTTTTCTTTTTTTAATAAGATATTTTTATCTTATGACTTTGTTCTGGTGACGCTTTTCAAAATGGCGGTGTATTTTTGTTTTTATGAGGGGATGTCCTATGAGTAAGTATTTCAGATTTTAACTTGTTTAAAGCATGGTTTTACGTTTTGTTATGATTTCACACGGTTCATTTGGATTGGATTGTATTCAAATATACGTATAGGTTGTACTTATGTGCGTGCGACAAATTTGTGGTGGAATAAAAGACCTATTCATAAATGACGTTATTTTAAGCCTGTTGGCTGTTAAAATAGGTATATACAACGGTGTTTAGGTTCGAAAACATGAATTATGAGCTACGGATTCGACTACCGGCCTGTCACCTTTTCCATTATTTTTATTTCGTTTTAGAATGAGGGTGTTAGCGGTATAATATAATATATTATTAAGTATATATGACGACGGCAATGATTAGATTATTTGTTTAAAAAAAGAAACACGTATTGTACAAAGATATTTAAAATCTTCAAGTGGAATATTCATCGGGCACTCGGGGTCGAAAAGACAATGACAGAATAATTTGTGAGTCAACGAGGCGAAAAAGGGTATAATATTATTTTATTTATATTTCGGTAGACGAAAACCGAACGAGTACTTAAATCATAAAATTATATTATTAAACAATATGTTAATCACACTTATAATACACTCATATTATAACGTTCGTTTTTCTATTTTTCCTAATCCGATCTAATTATAAATAAACGTAAATAATAAATAAATGGATATAGGACAAGTTTAGATATTATCATTTCTGCCGTCCAATCGTTTTTCGAACTCGTGTCTGATTATTGTTTAAATTAAACACAGTTTAGGCGTGGAAAACGCAATATTTCAACATAATTTACGATATCGAAATAACTAATTGAAAGACGAATGTACTGAAAATTCTCTATTTAATCGAGATTTTGGTTTTATTATAATAACAAATCTAAATAATGAATAAACGCGATATTAGAATATTAACAATTCATAAATTTAAAAAAAAAAACTAAACTCATAAACTTTAATTTTAAATTAGTATTACAATTATATACATTTCCAACAAATTAAACTCATTAAATTATTGAAATCTTAAATTAGTTTAATATTATATTTCATAAAAATTTGATAAAATATATAATTATATTTTATATGCAATATTATATTGTGAGATCGTATTATATTTAGGTATGAGGTATAACATTTATTTAAACATTTATTTTTATCAGAAACAACTTTTTACCTCAAAATTGTGTTTATTTTCAAAGATATTTTCATATCAAAAAAGTTAAAACACATTATTGTGTAGATCGAAACCGTAAATATTGTTTCAAATTAGGCTTACGAGAAAACCCTCTCACGCAAACGAAAATTAAGTGCCGTGCTTGTTTTTAAGAAAACATACAGAACTTCTTTCTGACCCTTATTATAATATGTAAGTATGAATAAAGTATACAATTATATTATTATTATGTAGACATTGTTTTATTTTTCTTGGATGATGTATGTTAAAACTCAGTCTATTATAATTTATATTATTTACATTTGTACGTTTTATCCCAAGATTTAAGTAGATAACTATACTATATTGAAGGAAACATTTTTCTCTGGTTTCTATACCTTACCCTAAATAGTCTAATCTAACCTGGTTAAACCAATCACTAAATACCTATCATACATAGTATATAATATAGTGCCTATCATATAGTGGAAAGTTTATTATTCAATCAGTGTAAGAAAATAAAATAAAAATTGACCTATATTTTTAAATTAAACGTTGTATTAATTTTATAAATATAAAATAATAAAAATATTATACATATATGTATATATATATAACAAAAATTTTAAATAAATAAATTTAGAGTTCCTAAATAAATAGTAAAATAATGTTTTAAGAAATACTCATTTTATTAACATAATCCTATTTATAAATTATATATTATAAATAAATTTGTATACTTATGTATACTATTTTAAATAAAGTTTGTATAATACGTTATGAATTATTATATTAAATAAGTAGTCATATAAAATCTTGTAAAAGTTTAATTACATTTTAAATAAATATGAAAATATTATTATCGTAATATCTTAGATATAATTTTATATTTAAACCGTGTGTATTTTTAACAATATTTTGATTACATAGAATTGAAATGATTTTAAAATGTTTTTTTAAAGCATAGAGTAAAAAATACAATGAAAACAATAATTGTAGGAACTTTACGAAGCGAAACAAATGCATTAAACATTTTACATTTGGCAAAAGCTGAATAATACAAAAACAAATGTTGATCGAATATTACTATACTGCTAATATTGAATTCACCTAAGTTAAAAATCTTAAATCTAGTTTTGCAAAACAGAAAACAAAAACCGAATCATTGTTATTCTAATACTTTGTAATAGATAAATATATTTGCAAGTTGATATCTAAATATATATTTGAGTATAGTATAGACTGTGTTTTTCCGAATAATATGAATTATTATATTATAAGATATTTCAACCGCGTGTTTTGATAGTATAAAAAATTATGATTTATGTAATACAATATGAGTCTGTTTTATCGTCTTATTGATAAGATCAAGAATATTGTTTGAGAATAGTTTTTAAATTTAAGAAAGCATAAAAGTCAAAGCGTACACTATAAGTAAGTGCATACCATAGAGTATCTACTTTTCATTGATACGTAAGTATCAATATATTACCAATGAGTAAAAATATATCTATGTGGTTTATACTTTGATATTGTTATATTTGATCATCATGTTGATCTTTGGATCTTGGCCGTCGTTTCTCTAAAATGCGTTTTAAAAACGTGTAATTTATATTATTGCCATCCATCACTATTAAATCTATATTCGATATTTGTTTATATAATATTTATGTTTATATTCGCATATCGTAGTATATATAAAAAGTCGTAAAAAATAATGAGGATAAAATATTTTTATATAAGTACCTACTATAAAAAACAAATATAGGTAGGTCACAGGGATATTTAAGAAACCTAAACAGTATTTTTTTATTGGTTGATTAATAATAAAGTCTTGATTCAAATTACATTTGATTTTTGATTTAAATTTAAAAAATGTTTTATCTAGCCGTAAAGTTTTGTAGACTTCATAACATTATTATGTTGATATGAATTCAAACGGTTCTGTATAATTTTCAAGTTATGTACGTAACAACATAATACTATAAAATGTTTACAGATCTTTTCGCATCGAATCATTTTAATCAAAACTGTCAGTATTAAACGATTTCCTATATCATAATTATTATATTCTGAGCGAAGCGAAGAATGTATTGGTTTTACAAAGATTTTTTTTTTTTTTTATGTATGAAAACACTTATTTGGGTAGAAATAATAGTCCGATTACCACAAGTAGGATATGCTTTCGATAGAAAATCGTGTCTAATTGGTACTTTATTTAGCTCATTTTTCGAATTTCTCAAATGTTTTTCCTTGGGAGGGGAAAAACTACCAAAAAATGGCGGAAAATCGGCAAAATTACGGTTTCTGTTATTTAAAATTTTTTATTTCGTGATAACTAATTGACTTTTGATCGTAGGAACTTGAAATTCATTTTGAGTACTAACATAGGTAGTATACAAGTGAGGTAAAATTTTGTAATGAATTATTATTATAGTGTATATATATTGAGTTTCGCTCAGAATTGTATTTTCTAATGCAATAGTATTGCATTCAAATGTTAATTATAATAAACCATTAATTTCTCCAAGGACCGAAGGGACGAAGGAGGAACGCTTAAAATCTACATTCCCACTTTTTATATTATTACCTGTTTCATATGGTTATACTTTGGGGACCTTTTTTCACCTAAAATGTTAAATTTATCTTTTTTGGTTTAAAATATATAAGTACCTATAATATAATAATTTGGATGTCGACTGAAATAATTTAATATTTATTTTCATAATACGACATGAATAATTCGCGAATATTATATTATTAAATTGTATACAATCTAAACTTTTCGAAATTGAAACTAGCAAACTTCAAAAGCCATTAATCATCTATATAATAATTCTCAAATTTCTGGATTAAATAGTATAATATGACTGTGTCGCATATGTCAAAACCAAATTTTAACTATATTACCTATTATAGTGCACCAATCGGATTATATTTATATACTCAACATTATGGCGACTTCTTAGGTATTAATTATTTTAGCAAATAGTATTACCAGGAACTATGTTAGGAACTATTGTGATTTTCGAATTCCGAAATGACTTAAATTATAATTAAAATAATGCATATTTCGAGATTATATATAGAACTATGACGTATAAATGTGAATTATTTGGAAATAGATATTTTCATATTGTGTTTCTTGAAATATTTAAATGAATCATACCCATTAAAGAGTTGATGATATACTTAATTTGTTATTTTGTTGTTGATAACAGTATTAATCATGATCGCACAAATTTATGTATTATGTGAAATCCTCAAACCAAAATAACACCTACTAGTTTAAGAGTAATTTATAAGAACTATTCAGCGGAGGGAGGCTGGTGATACGTGTCTATATCCCCCCTCACCTTAAAAATATAAAATTTAAAAGAAAAATCATGCGATTATTTAGCATATAATTAGCATGAATTTGTATGTTAATCGCCACAATTCGATCGTTATTATTTTGCGTGCAAACCCCTGTTTATCTAATTTGCACATATCTCCTGCCTTACCCCCTCACGTTAAATTTTGCGATTTTTAAATTTCTTTTTATGCCATTATTTAGCGTGTAAATAGAATGAATTTACATGATAAACACCACAATTATTTGCTCGTCATTACTTTACATGTAAAAACTGATAATGTAATTCGCTAATATCCATAATATTTGTATTAGGTAAATTATTTAAATATATAACGTTTATTATAAATTAATTACACAAAAAGGTTCGGGCAAAATAAAGTGCCCAAGATGTAAAATTGTTAATTTTTATGCAATACAATTGCACCCTTTGTAATTTACTCATTTATTTTACACTATTTTTTTTTTCTCTTAATACTTTGTGTGTTTGTACGTATAATTTTTATTCCGTTATATATAATAATATCTTGTCAATACTTTCATAATATAAATACTCACGCGCGCGTCTCCAATATTGCATTTTTTTTTTTACCTTATCTACTTATTATTTTTATTCCAGCGTTTACATTTCTATTAATATATAGTTTATTTTTCCTGAATTAATCAGGACACGTATTAATAGAGTTAACTCATTAATACAATAGATATTAACTATTAAAGTAGATGTAATCGAAATTTTTTTATACACAAAATTGGTATCCTCAAAAATATATTTATGATTCATAGATATTCCTTGTATAGAGAAAAATATGGAGTAGTAATAGTAGCATGCAAAGTATTGTTATGCTTATATTTTATCAAATTAATTAATTAAATTACTATTTTTAATTGATTATAGTGTATGTTACATTATGTTTTAGTGATATAAAAATCCACGCCTGCGTATTATATAGTGTAATAATTATTGTATTGTTTTCGAATATATTCAAAATGTGTGTTTTAAACACTTCGACGACGTGACGGTGGTTTTCGATATTCTGGGTTTGTTGTTTTAAAATTTAAATAATTCTCCGATAAACATTAACTGTTCGAGTTTATCGATACTGAAATTCAATTACAGTCACCAGCCATAAAACAACATATTTTGATACATCAACGTTGTATACGTTTTAAACAAAAGCAATCATCAATTTATTATTAAAATAATATTCTACGAGGGTATAGAAGTTTCATATATTATTAATTATTCGTTTTCGTCATCATTATTGTTATCATTGTTATTCCTCTATGTGCATTTAGGCTATACTGGTCCGCGTGTCATAGTTTTCATTTTATACTTGCTATTATTTTTCATACAAACATAACGTATGAGCAGCATGCAGCCATAGGGTATGTCTATTCGTAGGACGTCAATGCACGAAATTTATTTATAAATTGTGTTTGGAGTTTTTTTTTTAACTTTGATGTTTTTGATATTTTCAACAATTATAAATATCAAATATCAAAATAAAATAAAATTATTATAATAACATACAAACAGATTTTAAATAATTGACTTATATATTTTGAAATACATTATTAAAAATGATAAAAATATATGTGATAACAGATGAGTTGTGCGATACACGTAGCTAAAAGTTATACTACAATAAGACGCTCGTTAAGATATTTGCTACTGAGCCTTTAAATTATGATATTTTAGAAAATGTCTCGTAGATTTCCTGTAAAATAATTCCGAAAGCTATCTGAAATCTAAGAAATGCTATAACTTTTTTAATAGTCAATTTTTACCACAAAACTCCTGGTAAAATATTTCCCTTTTCAAGTGTGCTATAATATGTTTTTAATTTCTAAATTTTAAACATATGACCTAATTTTTTTGTTTTTTTTTACAGATGTAATCGGCGATTAGAATCAGTAAATTCAAAAATAGCTAGTGAAGTCATAATTTATTCAATAAAACATTAAGTACCGAGGCAGAATATACTATTTTATGATAACTAGTCCAAAGGACAATCCCTCTTTGACTTTATCTTACGTTATTATAACATTTTTCCAATAAAATATTATCTTTTATATTATATTATAAAGTTGAAAAATTGCAATATGAACAGACTTAAAAACCTATAATAATAACTTTACGTAAACTAGCTTATTATTATTATTATATATCAACCTAGTATAGGTACGTATTAGGTATATTTTCAATAGTATACACATCTTTTACCACAAGATCGTAAATATTATCATTATCAGTTTACGTTAATTTAGTGATAATTGCTAATGCATTTACCTAAACACAAGTCATGGGTCACGATATAAATGTGGTTAAAACCTATTTGAAAATAATTTGTGTTGTAAACAAACGCATATTATTATTATTATTAATTATTATACCAGTGGAGAAATTAATATAATTATAATGTTATGTTTGACCAGTGACCATGTGTTAACATCACATTATTATCGTTAAACGCATCGTTCTGAAAACAATGCAGCTAACAATAATGATATATAAAATATAATAATATCGTCGTGGTAT
Organism: Eriosoma lanigerum; assembly: GCA_013282895.1. Classification (NCBI taxonomy): domain Eukaryota; kingdom Metazoa; phylum Arthropoda; class Insecta; order Hemiptera; family Aphididae; genus Eriosoma; species Eriosoma lanigerum. The sequence goes on along the minus strand of CM023357.1, from coordinate 711,299 downwards.
TTTTTTAAGGGAGAAATACCGCTTTCGTTTTTTGGCACCGACATTTTTTACGTATGAGTATTATTTTTCATTAAGCTAATAGTTTTTTTTCTTCTTTCAGTCAGTTTTATAAAATTATATTTTATATTCATAATTACTATCTTTTTGTTACTCAAAGTGCGATAATTATTATTAGTTTACCCTACGCCACCACACGCGTATAAAACTTGACGATAACTTTAAAACGTTTTCTAATAATACACTGCTCGCAAAAACAAACGGTTTATTATCTACCATCATAATTCAATTATAATAATCGAGATAAAATAATAATTATTATTTTGCTTAGATTATAAACCCGTCCTGTAATCATCTTGTAACCCGGAGACTGTTAGTCGTTATATTTAAATGTGTAGGTGTCATTATAATGTTGTGATAACTACATGTCTACAAATGTGTTTGCTGTAAAACAATAATAAATGATAATATTAATTACGAAAATATATCATAAATTCATAACTGAAATTATAATTATAAATAATAATATAATAAAATTATAATTTTTAAATAGGAGAAAAATTGGCAAACCAACAAACCCAAAATTCAGAAATTGAATTATTTGTACTTATCATAAATTTCACTTTTAGACGTTAAATTAATAAATAAGTACATATTAATTAAAATAATGGTTTTCTCATGGGCGTCAAAATATATCTGATAGATATCTGATACAAATCATCACAATAAACTAAAATTATCTCTAACCTTTTATTATAGGTAAGTATTTAGTTAAATAATAACAAATTCTGACACTGATAAAATTATAACTTATAACTAATATTACAATTCCAAAGTTAATAAATAAAAAATTAAAAAATTCACTTAAAATAAATAAAAAAACATTAAAATCGAAAGAAAGCACATTATATTATTTTAAAAAACCCACAATAATCAATTTTAGAGACAATAGTTTTGTTCTCTTTTTATAATTTAATATATTATTATAATTTATTATATTATTTTACTGATATTAGATATAATATCAGTTACTATGACTACAACATGTAACAGCACGTTAAAAATTATACATTATAAAATTATACGTAATAATATAAAAACATAAATATCATAAATTACATTTAAATAATTTAAAAATTCGATGTCACAGTTTGCATATATTTTATATTCACCTAAAAATATTGTATAATTTTAAAATTTAAAATATTTATCTTACATATGTTATAGATTTATAGGTTTATTATTATTATCAATGATAAAATATAAAATCAAGCATAAAGATTCTGATTGAAAATAAATAAAAATTCACCTTTCAAATATCTAGATTTAGGAATACCTTTTGTAAAATGTCTTGTATTCATACGAAATAAGAACTGAATTATAGCTTAGTTATTTACTACTATTAAAAATAAATTTACAAAATCCTAACTCTAATCATAAACGATAGCTCATACAACAGCAATAAAATGTGTTCCATACGATTTTTTTCCAACAATTTTGAACACCAAAACGAATTTAAACTTGACTATAAATATTTTTTAAATATTAAAAAAAAATTTCATATCCTATATAAATTGTATTTTGTATTTTTTTGATAGTAAATTTATCATCGAAAAATGAGGATAAAACTCATCATAATATGATATGTATCTTGCTTGTTCGGTCATCTGGCAGACTGAGACGGTAGTCAGTAAACACAGCACAGATATTATACTCCTTAATCACGTTACGGATAATTATTGCAAAAAGAACTTCTGCGAAAACTAAAGTGCATTAATTTTCAAGTCCATTTATGCACGCGATCGGCAAAAACCAGTTTGACTCGTTGCGCGCAGCCAACCACTGCGGCCTCTGTTTAGGTACCTACGTAGATTTTTTTATACATATTAGTTAACGGACGTTCACCCGTCGACTGATGGGCGGAGTTTGATTTATATTTTTCAGAATATGATCATAAATCCTACACAAATATAGTATTACGGCGTTAAATCTGTGATCGTCCATGATATTGTAAGTAGTGATGCAAAATGAGCCGCAAATAATGCATTTCATAGAGAACGTGAAAGAAAAACAGAAAAGTTTTGTTTTTCAGAGGACGTTATACCTGTATGTATTTTAATAATTAATAGTGTTTTCATCTAAGAGAATGGAGCAAAATCACAGTAAAGCAGAATTGAAATTATCACGTTTAAGTTGAACTTGGAGTATACAGAAATACCAAATACCACAGTTAAAGAAAAACACATTTTAAAGATAATATCATATGTGTTTTGTAAAAAATCTTGTAACAAAGAAGTTATATAGAGTAACGACATGACTTTAGATACAATAAATCAACATTAACAAATCTCATACATTTTAAATATTTTATATTACACTCGTTATCTTATGGCAATTAAACTGATACAATTTTTACTGACTTTTAAAAAGCCATCGACAGTATTGTCTATTAATTAAATTGCCTTCTCCTTATTGTCTTGGTTAGCTACCTTTATTAGCCACATATCGAAATTTGTTAAAATTAAAAACTATATATACCTATAAACTATATGAACCGATAAACGTCACCTCTAGTGTTCCTCAAGGGGATCGTCTTTCTCCTTTTCTATTTAATTTATTTATGAATGATATCGTTTACTCTATTAAATACTCCAATATCTTACTGTTTGTCAATGCAAAAATTTTTAAAATCATAAATTCTCTTTTTGATGCCGACAATTTCCAGAAGAATTTAAATAACTTTAATAACAGGTGTAGACATAGTAGTATTTCCTTAAATATTAATAAATACCAATCAACTACTTATTCGAAAAAAAAACGCTCTAATTTAGTTTTTAACTTTAAGTTAAATAATATTTTTCTCGCTCGTACAAACTTAATGAAAGATCTTGGTATTCTTTTTGATAATAAACTATCATTTTCCTCACATATTAATTCTATCAAAAATAAAGCACTGTCTATATTTGGCCTTATTATGCGTAATTATTCATCCTTTAATGATTCTTTCACCTTTATTTTTTTTTCTTTTCACTTCTATTGTCAAATCTCATTTAGAATATGTTACAATTATTTGGAACTCTAATGCTATTGGTAATTCCTATCACATTGAAGTAGTTCAAAACAATTTTTTTCGATTCATTAGTTTTAAATTCAATATTATAAGGACTCCTTATTCTAGTAATATAAACATTAGTAAATTTTTAAATCTTAAATCTTTAAAAGATCGTAGAAAATATTCTTATACTAATTTTTTGAAAGAAATATTAAATTAATTAATTTACAATTCTTATTTATTAAGTCTTATAAACTATAAAGTAACGTTCATATTACCAGAGTACCCTGTTTATTTTATGTAACTAATTCTTTTTTAAGTTACATACATAACTCCCCTATTACTACTCTGTTACTTAATGCCTAATGGTAATTATGATGTATATATTGATTTTGATTTATTTTCTTAATTTTGTTTTGTTATATTGTTGTTTTTATTTTTATTACTCTAATGTTATGCTTTAATATTTTTCAATTGTTCAATTTATTGTCACTTTTTATTATAAGTTTTTGTAATTATTATATTACTGCATATTTTTCTAATGTAATTGGACTTATGTCCATGAAAATTTAAATTACAAACTACAAATACGATAGAATTTTTTTAAACATTTGCTTTAGCTATATTTCTACGATTATTGTGATAAATTTTATTATTTTTATTATGTTTCACTTAAAAAATCTGTAATTTAATATCATATATTAAACCATGCTTCAGTTATATTTCAAATACATTATTAATCGAAAGTAACGGTTTTGTGCAGCCACTGAAGTTTAAATTTTGGTCAAATTGATCACTTTCAGTTTCTATTCGTGGTATAAAACGAATTTTATGTTTCAACAGTATTTTTGTAAAAATAAATAATGGACTAATTTTCGTGTCAATTGTATTGACATTTTTAAAATTAAAAAAAAATATTTATAATTTAGACCATATTCATATCGTTATATCAAATAAAATAATAGAAGTGCTCGGCGTACACTATACAGAGGACAATGTCTTACTAAAAAACACGTTATTCAAATACGACGGATATTATTCATCACTGCTTTCAAAGTTGTAATAAATTGTGTCTTATATACCTAAATGAAAAAAGTGACTTCTATACTAGGTCCTACCATTATATTTTTCGTTTTTAACCAGTATTTTAAAAAATTTATTTCATCATTATTTAATGAAAAAAAATAAGGTGTATAATAAAAATAATAAGTGGGTTTATAATTATAATTTCATCTCTAACAATAATCAAAAGCCAAAGGAGATTTTTTTTTTCGTATATACTTCTATACGGTATACTTATGATTAAAAAAAAATATTTAATTTAATGTTCAAATAGATATCACAATATTAATAATAACAATATATATATAGGTACTACAATTATTGGATTTTGTTTTTGAAAGTAGCGAAGAATGCGTATTATTAGATTTACAATGTGTCTTCTCTTTTATTTAATTAATTATGTTATGATATTATAAAATACTTCCAGTTATCATATTATAATATTATACACATTTAAAATATTTTTTTTTAGTATTTATGACTCAACTAGCTAATTATTAACTATCTTTATTATATTATGTGATCATAATTTAAAATGTAAAACCACATTATCTACACGTTATTGAACGTTATTAGTTACAAATTATATAAAGTTCTTAATACTTCCTAATATTACTTTATGATAATATTTATAAAAGTATAGATTATATTCAATTATTATATAATCATTTGAGATCTTGGAAATTATAAATTGTTTTATAAATTTTCATGAAAAAATATAGTTTTTATATAATACAGTAAAATAATATTTATTATATAAATATAATTAAATTATACAAAATAATTGTATGATGAATGAGTTAAGTCTAAAAAAAAGTGTTTAAAATAGAATATTGTTGTTTTTATCAACCTATCTACGGATAGTCAAAAATAATAAATTATACTTTCGTGAAGTAATTCTAATAAATCCATTTTAATCATGAAGAGGTTTTTAATGAGTTATTATTATTTTTATTTTAATATATTAAGAATCTTAAAAAAATCTAAAATCCAAAACTGTACTTTACTTTGTATCCCAATTTGCAATATCATAAAAATATTAATGTAAAAAAACGATATCAATTACCTACTGTCAATAATATTACGACTATTATCGTATTGATTATTTGTAATATTATCTATAACGGAGCATTATAATCGGAACACTATAAAATATATGATTTAATCTCGTTGTTGCTTTTATGTTATAGTTAAATGTTAATTAATCATAAATATGAGAATGCATAATCCTCTAAAATCGTGCTAAAAATGTTTTATTACCATCAACTGAATACGTTCTATATATGCCAATAATAAAATATATTTTATTCATCTCACCGGTGGCGTAGCAATATTGTATTTGACATTTTAAGCATTTTATTTTTAGTAAAGTAAATATATATAACAATATTGTGTAGATTTGGACATTATCCGACAAAAATTGTAATTAACTTAATTTGTAAAATTATAGAGCATTTCTGAGATAATACCTAGTATTATTTTAGAAAATTATAGTTAAATATACGACGATGAAAAGATTAACGATTAATATTTAATTAGAGTTTCTAAAAGTTAATTCTTATAATCTAAAACAATTTTAACTTTGGTAAAGAAAACAAAAAACATTTTTTATGTATTTATATTTTCTAACAAATACATATTATATCCATAATTAAATATTACAACTGTAGCATTGAATTAAATAAACCATTTATACAAAATAAAAATAATCTATAATATTATACATTTATATTGCTTACAAGATAAAATATATTAATATTATAGCTTATAGCATATTATTTTGTCAGATCTTTCACAGAAACCATATGTACCTATTACCTATAGCATGGCAACTAATTTATAGTTATTATTTCTGTTTAACAAGTTAGGCGGCATGATAATATGTATTTATTTTCTAATTGATTTTATTAAATTAACTTGCAGGTCTTATTGTCGGTCAAGACAAGTATACTCGTATAATAAATAAAAATAATAATAAAATGTTTTTTCAATTATTCTATTACATATAAGAACGTATATGTAAAATGATATTTATTTGTTTTCAATAATAAAGTAGTTTGAATATAAAATAGACATTGTTTATTTCTATATGTTTCTACATGAATTGTATTTAGTACATTCCAGAAAAAATTATAAGATACCAACTCGTAACTATATAATTTATCATTATATAAAAGTTAATAAATTATCGTAAATACGCATAATAATATTGTAAAAGATTAATGAAAACAAATTCACTCTTAACTATTTAAAAATAAAATTATGTAAATGCATCTTAGTTAAAATAGTTAATCATGAAAACCTCTTCATAAGGTTAAAATAGAATAAAAAAATGAAATATAGTATAACCAACTGGAAAAGTAATAAAAGTTATATATAGATAAATGAATAATAATAAACTTTTATTAAAAATACGAAATAACAAATATGCATGAGTAACAATATTGATACCTATAAAAAAAGTGTATTGAATCAAACATTAATTTTAAATTATAAAAATAACAGAATAACAACGTGAATTTCAAACTTTGACATTTTTACAACGGTAATCAATTTATTGTTAATAAGTAGAATTAAAAATATTATAACGCCAAATATTTGTGTACCAAAAATTGTATTAAGTTTCGTAACAATGTGTTAAAATTTATTTGACTTTATATTTATATTTTTTTATGATACGACAATAGTAATATAATTATTTTATAATTGGAACATAATAAATTAATAACTACAAATTTAATTGTGATGATGCAAAGTGGATTGTAGTTTATTGTTTGTTTGCAATAGATTGAAAATTATGTTTTCCCTCTATGTAGTTATATATATATATATTAGGTATTATATAATAAATATAAAAATAATAAAATAATTACGCTTCTTATAGTTTATATTGTCTTTTAAGTACGGAAGAAATTTACGCAAAGAGTTTCAAAGTAAAACGAATAAAATCAACGAAATCTTTGTGGCGAATATTCGTTTGTACATCGTCTCGACTCGCATGCATCTCGAGTTCACTTGAAGTTCCGTTAAAGATTCATTGTGAAAAAAGCCACAGTTTTTCTTTCTGTAGTAGTGCAGTTTACAATAATACGCTTAGACTGATCAAAATGCTTTGTTACAACGGTTTTATCATTATAATTATATACGAAATATAAGAAAAATAGGTAAAAAAATGTAGGTTAAATTATGTTTCCACGGGGTTAGTATAAGAAAATTAAATCAAACTTCTATTTATATTGTTGTTAAATTAAATTATTAAAACACAAAAATTTAATAGTATAGTAAAAACATGTGGAGTTAGATGATCAATGTTTTTAGAGTATATCTTGCTGTCTATTTAATATATAGTATAGCAAAATAACATGCAGAAAAATAGTGTGACATTTAGGTTAAATGTAGACTGTAGAGCTTCAACGTTTATTACCAAAATTAAAAACAGGAATATTTACTAGAGAATAATATTATATCACTTTTATAAAATATGATATGACAAAGAATCTACAACTGTTTGAAAATGTTACATTTTTATTTTATTTTACAAAATGTAGGTATATGTCAATCTGTCAAATTCTTCTGTTTAAATTTGATACTAAGTGTTTATAGTAAGTTATCAATTATTGTTTTAAACTTTGAGTCGAATATTAAATTTAAGTAAATTCTAAACTTATAATATTTAGGTAACTGACTAAGTACCTAATTAAAAAATAATTGAATGACACAAATTTTCACAAAGTTTCAAATTTGTTAAATGTGCTTTACTTATTCCTTACATTACCTGTAGGTTGTGCTGAAAGCTGTTCTCAAAACTTAAATTAATAAAAATCTCTCTGAAAAACACTAATCCTCAAGCATGTCATAATAGACTTGCCATCATTTTAATAGAAAAAAAACCTAGACATATTTAATAAAAAATCACATTTACACAAGACAAAACCAAAAGCATAAAATAATTTTCTTAATAATTGAAGTTTCAAGAAATATAATCAAGTGACTTTAATTCAGTAATTGTCAATCTGAAAGTTGAAAAACTTATTGGAAATAATAATGGAAATCGTCGGTCTCATTTTTTTTAATTTCAATTCAAATCGCCTATAAGTATAAGATACATTATGAAATAATGGAACTGTGTTGGATGAAACAAAAAAATAATCAGATTTAAAGTTATTTATAGTATTTGATTATTTTGATTGTGATCACTATCAGCTTATTTTCTATATAGCAGTAACATTTGTTTTAAATAGTACATTATGCAGTACAACATAAAACTGTATTTCGGACATTTCATTTATAATGATACACTATAATAAATAATAATGTATAAACGCTATTTTTTTAAAAAAAAAAACAAACGAAAATATTATAAAGCTAAGGTGTTTATTTAGTTATTTTATGTAATAAACATATAAACAATAACATATAATAGACTAGAAGTCAAAGAATGATAGTAATTTTACATGCTGTTATATGTAGCATGGCTAAATATATAGGTATGACAGCAACTGTGTAAAATTTTGTTATTTATTGCGCATGTATTATTATTCCATGATATTTCATGAAAGAAAATCTCAGCTGGCAGTGATCCATAGAGTAGATTATTAAACATGATTTCGCGAGATGTACGGAAAGCAAAATGTTAACAGACTGTTTACTGATACGTATTACTTTAGATAACAAGTTTATGCATCGCCAAAACGAGTGAAAACTGATAATACAAATTTAAATCTTAATCACTTATTAAAATATCTATTTTATTTCACGACACTACGACAGTACGAGTATAAATACAGTGTATTTTCTATTATCATTTTTATAATAAGAGGTAACAGAAATACAAAACTGTTGGTGAAGGTGTTTAGTGATAAGAGCAAACATTTTAGTAAACAGTTTACTATTTTAATCAAAAACAATCGCCAAAACGATTCTTAGTAATCTGTTTCCTTTCGGTACCTTCGTGAAAACCCGCTTATTATTACCAACTTAAATCATATAACATATCTCACTCAATATTCACGTGTAACCAATTATTACTGTAATTTGTTAATGACAATAATTGATATTGAATTTACTGCCAGTGACCGCCATGACACTTGCGTATCATAAAGTTGCTGTCATACCTATATATTTAGCCATGACATGTAGCACGTTAACACATGTTGAAGCCAACATGTGTGTGAGAAGACGAATAATCTGCGGTTTTCTCATACAGAAAAAATGATTTTTTTAATATACAATAGAATTATTTTATTATCAATTGATGAATCTTATCATATCTAAACTCATCCAAATAATATACATAACACTAAAAATTCTTTGATAAAACCAAAGAAAAATGTATAAAAATGTATAATGTCATGTTGGTTTCAGATAATATACCTAAGTATCATTTCTGTTCTTTTAGTTTATAATATGTCTATGTATGGCCGATCCTCTATATTATATTACTCTATGGTTTCAATGACGCATTGACTCATTATCATTGTATAAACATTTTTTTTTTTTTTTGTATCTACGGAACCCGAGATAAAGGCGACAAAATAAATAAAAAGTGCGCGACAAAATAATAATAATAAAAATAAAACGGTGGAAGGTGAGATTAGATTTTTTTTTTTTTTAGTTCCAAACTCCTTGTATATAATATATAGCCACCGGTGTTTGTTAATGTCTTTTATCGAGAGGAAACACACATACGCAGTTCGGTGAAATTACATTGGATATGCGATGTTACACGAGACGTTTTGGAGATATAATAATAGGCTATATTGTACGAAATTTCGACAGCATGAAAATAAGAAATGCCGGGGAAATTAGCCGCGGGTGTAGTGGCGCATTTTTTCTTTCCCCCCCTCCAACCATCATACAATAGCTCCCTCTATAAAAACTATAATAAAATGCGAGCAAAAGTCAACACGGGGTCCAAGGGGAAATCTTTTATCATTATTATATGATGGTGACCGTATACTGCTCTAATATTATATTCAGGTAATATACTATATATATTATAATATTATTTTCTCTTCGACATTAAATTTTTTTTTTAATAATACATAAAATAACACTATAATATAACTCCAGATGTTCTGAAATACGTTTTGACGAAAATGTTGTAGGTATCTACGATTTCTAACGAACACAAAACTAATCTTCGATAACTTAAATAGTTACATTTTAAATATAAGGTAATTTAACATTTTTATTGAAGTATATCTGTAGGTAAGTTACAATTTTTTTATTTTGATTCTAACAATTCTTTAATATTAAAAAAAGTTATTTGCAGTAGATCTCTATGCTATACTGAAATGCATTTTTTAACTGAGAATGCATCGTTTAAAAAGTGATGATAATAAATAATGCAAAAGTCATTAACCGCTTGCAAAAATACTTAATTAATAACATAATAATATTTTATTGATAGACAATTATAATAATAATATTATAGTCCGTATTGCCGAAAACAATAATTATTAAGCGATAAAAATAATAAAAATAATAAAACAAGCACCAAATACCAAATGGAAGAGGAAACATAATACAATAATAATTATGTTCGCAAAAGCAAATATCGTTATTTTTTTTATCGTTTTTTGCGTATTATACGTCAAAATTATAATAAAATATAATATCACCGGTACCAATCTATATTCTATTGTCATATATTCGATAATATAATATAATATTATGCTATTTCAATAGTGTGGTATTGGCCGTAATTTATTTATGAAATCAATATTATTCTACACACATGCACATCACAATATCAAATGAAATATAATTAATAAATACTTATTTGTTATTTTTAACACTTTCTTTAACGTTGTACTTTTCCAGAAACGAGGAAAAAAATGTTTTCTATAACTGAATCTAAAGAGATGTTTTGTTTTTATTATTAATAATTTAGTGATGTTTCGAACAAGAACAATAACAAATTATGTTGAGTAATCGTTGTAAGTTATATTTATTTTATACTCCGCATAAAAAGACGATTTTCAACGTTAGGTACAACAGTAAAATTGTTATTTTCATATGAACACAAAAAATTATTTACTTTTATTATTAAGTTATAAAATAATTTTGTCATTTTCTCCACAGTCCAAATATTACACTTGGCATAAGTATTTTTTAACTATAGGAATTTTCAACAAAATATTTGATTATAATATTTTATTATAGGCATTTCCTATTCATGTATTCAATGTATTTGTATATACAACACTATATTATAACATTAATTTCCAATAAATGACGAAATTATTTTATGTGACATATTGTTGCAACAAAAAAATATAATATAAGTTCGTAATTTATTTTATTTTTCAATAATTACATTTTTTACTCAATTAAAGCAAAGGTTTTTATTTCGATTTAGAATGTTATTTTTTATAATATTATTATTTAATGATATAATTTCAAATGGTAATAACTTAACGTTAACGAGATTATTGTTATGTCTATACTGACGATATATTTATTGTACATACACCAAGATATCAAACGGATAATTTTGTTTTTGAAAATTGATCAATTTCAATAGTAATAACAAAGGCTTTGTACTGGCTTTGACTGGTTTCGTATTCAAGGGATGATATTGTATACAATTGATTATTTGCAAAGCACAAACAAAATAATACGAACAACTATATAGGAGTAAATGAAAGATGAAGAAGAAGAAGCACAAGAAAGAAATTAATGTATCATTAAAAAAAATTACTCGACCGTTAACTTGGGATTAATGTCAAAGTGGGTTTATATATAGATATTATGTGCACCTCGATGTTGATTGTTGATTCAGTATATTTAGTCGCGCTCAAGTTAAAACCACCATTGTTGACACGAATTCTATACACTATGTCGTTTCATTAAATGCTAACGGAGTTTAAAATATTATTAAGCTACGTGGTCTGTTTTGTTGTCAAGTATATCTGGCGCCAAATGTAAGAGACATTTTAGAACGAATCGTTTTTCGATCCTTAATTTGCTCATCTCCCTAGGGAGGACCTCGTAAGAAAACTATTATTCAGGAATCCTACGATGAGAAATCAAAAATTATGACGTTGAGGATTATAATCATATATATTTTTCGTTCTTTACTTTTAACAAAAAAAAAAAAAAACACTACACATATATTACTTATATAATATGCAGTAATATATCGTGCAAACTTTAAAAAGAAACTATAGAATTGATAGTTTTGTGATAATGTTATCAAAAGAATATTTCATTGGTTTTATAATAAATAACCTAAAGAAAGTTATTACTTATTAATAATTATACTCTATATTGGACTGTAATAATTATATTATAAACATTTAAACATAATCAATTATACACATTTGTATACGAGGAGGATGAGTAGAAACAGAAGCAATTATTTATCTCGAGTACATCCAAACTTGTATTAAACGAGGATTTCCAAACGATTACTTCTGGCTTGTTGTTTCGGATCTATTCTATAAGAACTCCACCTAGGCATTCAGCCTAAAACTATTAACCAACTTGGAACTAAATATAAAATAAAATAATAAATTGCATTATAAATCCCCCTATTGTTTTGAAAACAGAAATTTAATTTTTAACACTTGTTAAAAATTTATAATTCAAAATAGGTACTTCAATAAAATGTTTATAACTAAATTAAAATACTATACATTTTTTTTTATACTTTTTCTGTGCATAGTATAGTATATAGATAATTTAAAATTAAATATTTTAGAAACAATATATTAGATAAATATATTAAACAAAATTTAAAATATTAATTTTAATAATGTTAAATACATAAAAAATAATAAATAATAACTAAAACCTCTAAAAATAATAATAGTATATAAAAAATATGGTTTGATACAATTATATTTTACGGTCAATCAATAACTTTCAATTGATTTTTACATTGTATGTTATTATTTATTTTCAATTTATACAAAATATAAATGAGAAAATAAAATATGTTGATACTTTAAACATAACTGTACCTATCCATAATTGTAAAAATATTTAAAGATTTAAACATCAGATACTGTATCTAAAATAAAATAAATGACTACGCAAATTTTCTTCATTTCTTGTTGTAATAAATATGCTAATTTATTTCGGCCATGTTGTTTAGTGCGATATTTTGTTTTTGACGTGTGATAATACAATTTTCGTTTACTGTATGTTGTTTCATATATGTACGGTTAATGTAAATTTGGTTGAAACTGTACATTTTTTTTTCTGCTCACTCTTTCATAATGTACCGATTTAGTCTTTCATAAGTCTATCATCTCGCTTTGCAAATAAATATCTTCGACTAACGGAACGATTAATATTTAAATCAATATCGACCATAAAACTATAAATATTGCGTTGAAATGTCTATTTCAGCACGTTGGATATTGGTATAAAAAAGTGTGCTCGCAACTGTTATCACACTCAAATGGCAATTCGTCATTAATGGACGAAAAGGCGGCTGGAAAGGGTCTGTCGATCAATCTTTCTACGGTCCAAAGGGAGCAGATGTACCCGAGCACTATGGAATACATAATATATTAAATCGTTATAATACTAGAGTTCGTGTTTCGACGACATATTTGTGAAATCAAACGACAAAAATTGGTACATACCTATTTCAGGAATTCCTTTTGTACGTTTCCAAATTTATCAGATAACCTGGTTGAAAGTTATTATATTTTCTCTTCGACCATTTTCCCTCGTTGTTTTCATGGTGCTGTGGTTATTCTTCCACTCCCCTTCCCCTGAGACAATCATGAGTAACCGGTTCCGAGACGGAACGCGTGGATGACCGTGACCACGGTATACCGTCTGCAGACAGCTGCCTTAATGTGTGCACACACGACAAATATAACAAACCGCCTGCGTACTGTATGTGTGTATATGTGTGTACACGCGTAAATGGGCACGCTTCGAAAACTGAATTTTTTATTATTATTATATCCCCAAATAACTGTTGTGTAGTCCTACAATAATAATAATAATAAAAACGTACAGACAAGGACTTTCGAGTTTGTATTAAAATAATATCAAATTTCGTCAAACGTCATCCTAAACACATAGGTACCATATTACATATTGTATTGGTATTTACCTGTGTGCACCTATAGGTATGGTGATATTCCGCAGCATCTTTTGTTTGTTTGTTTGTTTGTTCTATCAAACTAAACGCGTTTACAATAAAATCGTTGTTGGTTTGGAAAATCAAACATACCCCTTCTATTCTTCTTTAAACAATAGTATATTTAACGATATAAATTTATAATGGACATATAAAAAAAATGAGTTGAAAAGTTGAAATAAAGTTTATTTTAACATTTCAATACTTCAATTTTGACATTATAATTTTAATTGCAATTGCAAATATAATTAACTATAGGCAGTCTTTGAATTGGAAAAACACAAGTAAAGAAACTTTATTAATTTTTGAAGAATAAGCATGGCCAATGGCCCCCACAGGTTTTATAACAATAGACTCAAGCCTTACTCATTTTAAGGGTGGGTATCGAGTGTTGTACTTATCACTATTGTGTATTTGATATATAATTGTTTTACACTATACTTATTTTATAGTAGATTAAATTGTAGTTGTAAAATTATTTCGATTCACATTATTTCTAATATTAATAATTGACTGTACTGTCTATAGTTTTGTATTGTTCAATTGCCTTGGTTACATATAATTAAATCTATATTAAGAAAATTCGATTTACTCGAAAAAAAATGCAGCCTTGCTTTATTAAAATCCTGTGTGCGCCACTGAGCATGGCCATTCATTTTTAACTTACTATGACGTGAGAACTACGCTTTTTCCTCAGGCCTTTTCTACTTTTTTTGTATAAAAATATATTTATTTATTTGTAATAAAACATTGTTTATCACATTTATTTAATACATATTTATTTAATATCATAATAAATTTAAAAATAAAATAAAATATTACTTTGACAAATTATTTACGGCAGCTGTAAAGCTGTAATATTCCAACTATTTTATTATACTAGTTACAAATAAATCAAAAGTTAAAACTACAATATGAATAAATATGGTATAACCACAGAATAATTACATTAATAATCGTTTATTGGTTTTATCAATAGATCTTTTACTTAGTAAAGATAAGTAAAAATGTCTATGATCTTATAACAGATAATTATATTATATCTGCGGTTTTATAATTATAAAACCTCGACTTAAAATATATTGTTTAAGTATATTTTAAACCGTGATTAAAACAATAAATATTCATAGATTATCTAAATATTATTATTATTTTTTTTTTATTGAATTACAATTATAATGATTAAGAATTAAGATACAATTTCAATTTTCAAGTATATTGTTCATTTTATAAATAAAAAAAAATACAAAAATATAAAATGATAAACCGTCTCGTGCGTTCCACTAACAAAAAATAGAAGAGGTATACGATAAAATTTTTGAAATATTAGTTAAGGAACTCCATCCCCCTGCGGAGGACCTCTACTTTGAGACCAGACTATATATTAACTTTAAACATTTTTCTACCTATTTTTTTATAATTAACATTATTTAACAGCCTGTAAATTATTTTTTTGTGTTATGTAATAGGAACATTTAAATTCAGATAATATGATGGATAACAGCATTCAACTGTAAATACTATATATATATAAATACGTACCTAGAACAAATATAAATTAGTAAGCAAAATGTATTAATAAATAAATAAATCTATAATTAAATAATCTATATCTTTAATTTAGTAAAAAAAAATTAAAATTATGTTATGCCGTTATAAATAATTAACATTTTTTTTTAACGTTACAACTTTAATATTCAATTAACTATAGGTACTATACAGAGGCTGTATTTGCAATTTATAAAAGTTGAGTTTCATTAGAAGCTTTCATGAAGCCGAAATCTTCCTCTTCGTTTTATAATAAATAAAAAAATAAAATGTAAAAAAAATGAAAATAAACATGTTCTGTATCTGTATACATTATAATGCAAAATCTAAAACAGGTGGCAAAATAATATTATTAATAGCAATTTTTTTTTTTTTAATGATCATTGGTGAGGGGTGTAAACTCTTTCAACCACCTCTCCAGAAATGCATTCTGGTACCATAAACTGTGAATGACTACCTAGTTTAAAGATTCGCATTGCTTTCAAACAAGTTGAATACCGCGCGTACTTACTTATAACAATGAAAATTAATATCCGCTTTAATTAAAAATATAGACATATCGCATATAATATTATATACTATAAGTATTATATTATACTTCTATTTTTATTTACTCGATTTTAAATTATATATTTTATAATCAATTTTAACGTTATGTTTTTTACTTCAAAAATTGTCCAATCTAATAATAACGAAAAATTAAATTTCCTATGAAGTAGTCAATAATTCATATTTATATGTAACCTGTAAAACTAAAGTGTATTGTTAAGGCAATTACACACTCGTTATTTTCGATTCTGAGTCAAACGTACAATAAAATATTAAGAACATTATATTGGTAACTAACTACCTACCTAATATAGGTATATATCTATAAAAGTATAAACGTTAAAATAATATGAATAGATAATATTTTCGATAAAATTTGATAATAAATTATAAGATGCAAAATTTAAATAATGTTTACCAAAATATTTCAACTTAACAGCAGTTTATCGGTAGTTTTACTAAAATGTAATAAAACTATTTTTTAAACGAAATATGAAAATGTATGTTAAAATTATTATGAAAAAAAAAAACATAATAATCTCATTGTAGCGCTACAGATTTGTCGGTGTTTCTATTATTTACCATTTAATTTATTTGGTTTATCTTTATACTGCACTAGATATATTACAATAAATTATTCTATATCAAATCAGCCTTATTAAAATTTAAATAATTGATAATATTAGGATATGTACGTTAACAATATAATATATTATAATATAGAATATCCGGTTTTTATCAAAAAATATTATTACTCAGATACCTAATTATAACAAATAATCGTAAAATAAATAATAAGTACCTTGCTTATACTTATGTTAATGTGTAATATTAAGATTTTTTATCTAACTCATACTATCTTCTGTAAACTAAAAACAACAATCTAAAGTCGATGTAGTAATAACTTCCAAACGTCTCCTATTTTAGGGTGATTAATACAAAATTAATTATAACAATTACAACAATTATGAGCGGGCGGAAAAGCAATTTATTACAATATCTCTATAATTCGATTTTTCTCATTTTTGCATAGAAATGTAGATCATTTTCCATGATAATATAATTCCGCGAAAACACCATTATTAATGATACAATTTACTATTGATTAAATTGAAAAATATTTAGCTGAACCATTGCAGAAAACCCTTTATTTGATAATTAATAATCTATTTTACGTTTAATCTGTAATTACAAGAGAAATAAATAATAATCGTTAAAAACCTTTAATAACCAAATTTAGTATAATTATTGCTAACTTCCCGAGTCTCTCTGAATTCTGTATATTATACCCTGTTACTGATTTGACTAATAATTGATAATTAACTATGATAACGTAATCCACTATACTTTATTTAAAATAATATTATTTTTAAAAATCAAAAATAATTAAAAATTTAATATTTTATTTTAAAAGTAAACGATAGTTATTGTTTCCTGGTGCCATAGTTAGTACATAGTTAGTAGGGGAAATTGAAGAGCCTCCACGAAGATTGCGATCAACACACGAAAACTGAAAAGCAATCTGGCGTCCCCTGGAAATTACACAGGAAACTGTGTAGGCCAATCCTTCAACTACTGCATCACCATAATCCAAAAAAAGGTTTTAATTTAGTGATTTCGGACACGAAAGAAGAAAAATAAATAGTACAGAAAAAAAAGGGATTTTTTCCAAGAAATGTTCATACAAATTTTTGGTACAAATGACGAAACAATTTATATTTATTAATTTTTAATCATCGAGGTAGTAGCTTAAGTGAGTATAGTGTGATATAGGGGATGTACTATATTTTATACTAATGTAATTTTCTGGAGGTTACCACGACATTAACCGATTACGATTGCAATAAATGGTTGAAAAGTTAATGACCGTGGTATTGTAATCGTGATGAGACCGTGATAGCAATATTATTATTGCGTGAAACCGAAACGTTATTAATAATTACCATCGCGGTGTTGATGATGCACTACGCCACTATGATATATGAAAATCGGTTTTCTCTCGGTTTTAAGATAGGACTATTTTCCGCGAGAACAGATTCCTCGTAAATTACGTGATGGTATTAGTCGGTGCCATGTTTATAATATCTACTAGGAGATAACTTGGAACTACGAACATTGTATCGCTATGACTGTGGTGTATAATAATGGTATACAGGATGATCAGAATATTACATGGTTAAAAACATAATAGATATATAACCGAAAACGTATTGTCTAAACCAAACGCTATTTAAAAATGAGTTTTAATAGTGTTTTTTAACATTTAATTTAAGAAATTTAATTACATTTACAATATTACAATACCTGTTGTAATACTATTATGTAATATGCGCATCATACTTTCTGATAACTAAAATATTGTAAAAAAAAAATAAGCTATATACATATATATATTCGGTATGGAATTGTCTAAATAGTTTGGTTATTTGGTATTATGTTCTTTAAATATTTATACTATGTGCGTATTCAAATTTCTCAAATTGCATCTGAGTTAATATTTTAGTTTAACTTGTAAAATCCGTAGACACTGTTTATCTTTTATCACAAAAATATGAACATCGGAGGCGCGTTATTTACAAAGAATAGGTTAAGAATATAATAAGTTATTAAATAAATATCTTTATACATATTACATATATTCATGGGCGTAGTTTTCTCTCTCTCTTTTTTTTAATTATGTTGGTATAACATTTTATGAAACTATAATCACAATAATAATGTGACAATATTATTAACTTTTAGATTTACCTACTATCCACTAATACTAAGTAAAAATTATAAAAGCAAACTAACATTTTCAAGATTAATATACAATTACATTTTTTATACAACTTGAATCCATAATATTGTAAATGAAATAATTTTTACTGAATATTTTTATGAATTTAAATAATTTAAATTACCATATAGAAATCGTCTATTATACTTAGATAGTTTATCATAAATATATTTTATTTTGAAATAAATCTCAAGTGATTTTATTTAAGAATCACAAGTAGGTACTTCGAAAAAAACCACTCGCTTTATGGATGATTTCAAAATCCATGGAATAATTGACTATACATTATACTGTACTACCTACTTAATTACACTGCATATTTTATTTTAAAAACGGTTTCTCGCTTTGTAATATAAATATGGTAGGAATTAATTTATCAGCTTTCTCACCGAAAACTCAATCTCTGAACTAAGGTAATATTATGAAAAATAATTATGTTGATGAACGGAGTTAAAAATATATGTATATATATATATATATATTTTAAGCGGTTTACGTTTATTTTTTATATAATATGTATGAATTAATAACTTAACTGATATTAATTAACTTTAATTAAACACAACTTGCTTTTTAATAAGTTTAAATGGCGAAAATAAAGTTTAATGGTTAAGTTATATTAACGTCAAATTTAACATTTTAAATTTTTATGTCAGAAATGTGGCGTTAAATAAGAGAAATAAAATTATGAATTTTTGTTTAATGGGGGAAAAAAAAAATTAAAATACTTTAATGAATTGTAGACTACTTTGAATTGAGCTTTCCACTTATTTCTATTTCAGCATATACCTATGCAGTGAATTCGAAACAAAAATTCAAACGTTCTAATCAAAAGTAAATCGTTTATCAAAATACACATACACGCAATAGTTACATATTATAATTTTCTTATATTTTTAAATGTTTATAAATTGTACACTTAATTATTATAATACAGACGTGTTACATAATATAACATGTTACGAATAACATAGTATTTGACACCGTAAAGCATAATATTATATTATGCGTTTAGTAAAATATCATACCCGACACATTTTAAAAATTTGTACACGGAATTAAAGTGATTGTGATGTTAAACGTGATAGAAATGTCAAAGTGTGTTTTCTAGCATCAACTAGTTAGGCTCTATTCTCTTGTAATAATAATAATAATAACAATAATAATATGATGCCCTCAAAATGTCGAACAAATAGGTTAAAAGCTGTGCAACAAAACTCGTTATGATATGTTAATTTTGACCTCGGGTCAGTTTTCGACGGTCAAGAGTTTTTTTGGGTTTTCATCATTGAAATTTCGCAATTTTGCAATATAAGCAATATTATTATTATTATCATGATGGTAATAACAATAATGAATTAAAACTCTGTCAACTGACTTGTACCTAGGTATAATATTATGTTTCGTGAATATTGCCGAACAGCACGCGGAGAGTGCAGCAGAATGACGGTATGTTTCAGATGTCTTTAGAACTACCTTTATATATTATATTTTAATACAATATAATATAGTACAAGTAGATATGAGTGTTTAAATAAAGTGTCATTTTTTCTTCATAATAGAGACTGGGATTGTTGTTGGTGGAAGGGAGCGGCAAAATCATCATTCTATTTACAGAAGAATTCGTCAATGCGAGAGACGACGACGATTATGGGAAGGTAGGAAAGAGCCATAAAAAACTAGTTTCACGGCAAATCGGGTTTCAAAGAGATACTGGAGATACTGTTACCATAGTCTTATCCCACCTCAAGTGTGCAGATGTTTACTTGGCTCGTGAGTGTGTTAAAAGCCTAAATACAGGTAAACAATCCATTAGCAACGACGACCCGGTGAGTGCATTCGTCTCGAAACTAAATGCGCCATGTGTGTTGTCTGAAACACAAATGCATTAAATTGTTTATATTATTAAAATAATTTACTGATAGTGATGCAAATGCACTGTGCATTATAATTTCCTATATACTTATAAGGTACTCTTTGTTGACAGATATAGCTCTTCTCGTGCTTTGCGCACATGTATTTATTACTAAATTATAAATACTATACTGTATGCACATTTTGAATCCGCAAAAGCCATTATCACTCGATGTATTGAAACATTTTCGTTCAGTATATCAGTATATTAATAGTCGCAAAGATATATAATACTCATATTTGTTGCATTGACAAAACATATTCATCATGACTCTCACTTGAATAGCTATTATTAATATATTTAAATTTAATGGATACTACCATTGATTAAATATATACATATATTTTATAATTTTGATCATATTATTATGAATTCCATTTAACTTTCATGATGCGGTAATGGGTTTTTCAAGTTTGCTTAATATTGGACTATGAGTTTAAAATTGTCAATGAATATAACCTGGTATGTCAATATATCCGGCTACAATTATACATAATATTTATGTAGGAATAGGAAGTGAAGCACTAATAATTAATATTACTAAATATCAAAACTGTAGCATTATACGTATATTATTTAATTTAGAGTTAAAATATCAATTTTAAATAAATTAAATCATAAATTTGAATATATAAATACTCTAACTAAAAACTCTAAACTCTACTCTAAACTAAACTTCTCAATAGTTTACAAAATTATTTTTCTATATTATCAATTAAATAACACATTCTTTTAAAAAATTTATAAATTAAAATTAATATCGATTTAACCAAAATTGATTTTCACTGATCGTCTCTCATAGACAATAATTAAAATATATACTAAGTGGATACTCGATAAGAGATAAAAATTTGAAATTTACTTAATTTTTACTTATTTTGACCGGATCTAAATGTCAAAGGTGAATCCACTAAGAAGAAATATAATTATATTCATCGTTTTATATGAATAAAAATTCACGATTTGAAAAAAATAAACTTAAAAAATGTTAAAAATCATAATATACCATATCGTCTATATCGTCCATATCATGTTTGGTTTTTGATCGATTCTAGTTTCAACTTGTGAAAAGAAAAAAACGGTCTTTGCCGTCTGGCGACCATACGTATGGTATATACAAATTAATCAAAATTCCATTTTACAAAAATTGTGGTAATTTTATAACTTGTTATTATCCCTATTTTTGTATTGATTTCTTTGATTATATCCCAAATATTCGGATGACTTGGTATAACAATATATTATTTGACTCGTTTTATATAAGCAGACGATAAAAAGATATTTGGTTTCCTATACCGCGTAACCGTACATATGGTTCTAGATACCAGGGAATAAGTATACGAGCCACTGCATTTTCCTCAGACGTTATTGAAAATAATAATACTTCGATTCTGATTTTTTACTTATTCGACCATAAAATATAACTATTGACAGAAATACGAGGGAAGCGTACGATGTTTCTTGCCCTCGGGTACTATAAATTTAGGGGTGTCTCAATTTCAGACTATCTATTTATAAAGATTTTGTAGAGAAATCTAAAACATTAAAAGTGTAAATTGTATGTTTATGTTTACGTCCTATACAAATTTCAACAAATTAACTATCAAGATAATAATAA
The DNA here is from genome assembly GCA_013282895.1 of Eriosoma lanigerum. Taxonomy (NCBI): domain Eukaryota; kingdom Metazoa; phylum Arthropoda; class Insecta; order Hemiptera; family Aphididae; genus Eriosoma; species Eriosoma lanigerum. The sequence goes on along the minus strand of CM023357.1, from coordinate 688,671 downwards.
CGATTTTTAAGAAGAATGCAACAAAAATGGTATCAGCTGTTTAAGCCCTTAAAATATAGTCAAGCTAAATATTACTTTACTATATATAAAAAAAAAAAAAACAAATTTATTCCCCTTTTTCATATATTGTTATTTTTTTCTTGTATATTTTTTTTAGGTACTTTATTAAAAGTTTTTTTCTGAAAGGTTTAAATATTTTCGGTAAAAATTTCACCCAGTTATGCTTCAAATCCGATAGGTGTAGTGTTGAAAACCCCATGTTTTTGTTTTCATTATTTTTACATTACTCAAATTAAATGGAAAAATCAATATTATTATTTTATAGTCTATACCATTATTGTATAAAACGTTATGTAAATATTATGTTGCGTAATAATGTACAAGCAATCATATTAAAAACGTTATTTAACTCGATGAATAATAATAAAATAAACTACTAATTAAAGTGTGCACAAGCGCCTAATTGAATGGGATGAAAATATAATATTATTTTGTTTGGTTGTAAATAAAGGGTTAAAAACAACTGAATATATCTTCGCACTGTGAGATCCGATTGATTGCTGTTGATATTCGACGAAGATTACTGTATATTATACAGTGTGGTTATAATTAAATTTTATAAAAATTGTATACCTTTATTATTACGCGATACCTACCACATTTTTTTTTTTTTTTTTTTGGTTTTTTTGTAACCCAATATTGTAACCGTACTCCGCGGTAGGTACATACGGTATATACCTAGGTATACAATATGGTGTATACCGTGGTGTTCGCATGCGTGTTTAAAAATTTCGTAGATGATTTTTTAATGTCGGTCACGTATGTGTTCTTTAAATTGCATACTCTGGTACGCCGCCCTCGGGGCACCTGTTAGTTTTATTTACCCGCCGCGCCGCCTCCGACCTACGAACGGCAACACGCACCTCATCATCGTCTCATTATCGACGTGTTGTTATACCTCGACGTATAAATATTACTAATAATAATATAAATATAATACAAGATAACCGCGCTATTTTATCTACAAGTCCCGTTCGTGGTCAAACATTATGTTACACGTCATGTTATGGGTATTATGTTATAAAATGTCTTAGTGAATTTCTCGTTTTAGTATTGCGCGAATAATGGTGAATGATTATAGTTTATCCGAAGATTTAATGTTATTTTGAAACGGACTTTTAGAAAGAATGATTTCATGAGTCAATTAATGTACGGAAATCAAGTGGCAATAAGTACAGCTATTATTGTTTTTGCTGTAAAATTAAATCGATGTGAAATAAGTACATACACATTACTGATCACTGTTTGCAGTGGTAAGGTGAAATCTGTGAAAATTCGTATTGTTCATTTCTCTAATCGACTTTATATTAGGAATAGCCTTTAAATTGTATGCCTAAATCAACAAAAATTATTGGAAAAGAATTAACTTTTGTTTGTTATTCGTCTTAGACAAGCGATTTGTTATAATATATTACCTATATTATATTTACACAATATGGTTTGAAACTAGTAAAACACAAAAACATCATGGAATTGTGTTTAAATTGTTTTTTTCCTATAGGTATTTAGGTATTCAAATAAAAATTAGTTCCAGAACACAATAATTTTTAGTTATTTATATTATTTAAAATCAAAATATTTGAACATTCTGAACAATTAGATTAATAAAGTCGATCAACAAGTCGATATAACATCATTTCGTGAAAAATATACTTATATTATAATTATAATCATTAAGAAAATAGGTCAAATTAATTTTAAATTCGGTCATATACTCATATCTATATAATGATATAAATAATATAATCAAATTCAAAAGAACATCCATATTAAACAAAAAAAATAAGTTATGGTGAAGTTTTTTTATAACAAATATTATTTTGTTTTTGTTTTTGTTTTTTTTTTGCGTTTACAGTGAAAGGTAAACCACACGAAGAGGGTAGAACAATGAGTAATCAATTCTAGTTATATTATTCGTAGTTGGAAATCATAATAATAATATTATTATTATTTACACTACAAACGTCACAATTCCTACCTACATGTTTATTTGTAATATATTTCACAATAATTATAAATGATAGTTCACACGGAAAAACTAAACCAACTTCCACGATTTGCCGAGTTTTATGTGTTTGTTATTTTAAATTTTAATGTTATCAAGTTAATGATAACTTATCATTATACCAGCTGTGTTCCTATCTAATATATGAGAGATAATTATTGACAATATTTCACATATTTTACGATTTCGTACACAATCTAAACGCGCGTAATGGAATCACATTAAAATAATATTCATACAATGTTCAACATAGACATTATTATTAATATTATAGCCCGTTGTCGCGGTACAATGACATAATGCATATTATATATATATTATATTATATTATATTATAATGCTTATCGGTAACAATATAATATGACACATTATTATATAAATTCTAACACGTTCTATTATTAGGTAGGTACTGTTATTATTGAAATGATCGTTGAAATTAGATAATTGAAATTATTTAGGTATTTGTGCATGCACGATGACGTTCGGGCGGACTATACATAATAATAATAACAATAATAATAATAATAATAACGTATACTATTTAATATTATCTACCTTTGATATTTAATATTATACAGAGTGGCTAGCTAAACCAAGGATTGGTTAATTTATGGATGAAACGTCGGTAAATGTTATGTTTTGTTATAAGAAACTTAGATGATTTTTTTCAATGGATATAGTAATAGGAAACCGAAAATAGCCTTATTTTCCTTTTCGTTCAATTGCGAAAAAAAAAAATGTTTATTCCTTTATTATCTACGATTATGATACAAGTGTTTAAATAGTTTATATGGTTAATAAATGGTTATATGGTAAGAGTAATCACGGTCGTTAGAATGATTAGATTAATAATATTAATCTCAATTTTTCGCTGTTGCGATTACAGAGCCTCATATGCATCATTGAATTATTTTAATTTATTTATAAATTGCAATCCAATGAATAAATTCTTAATACTCTACTTAATAACTATACACTGTATGAAGTAAGGGATTTTGGACCGGTAATGTTTATTTTTTTCCCAATTCTTAAATTATGTTTTCCAATATATATTTTGATATTTATAATATTTTAGATTTTCAATTTTTAACTACCTTTATTGCGTATGTTTTAAATAATAATACATTTTTTCAGCGGTAAATTATTGTTAGTTTACAAATTAATTGTTTTTAATAAGCTACTTGTAAACATTTTTCAACGAGTATTTTAACGGGCGTCTTTCAAACTGTTAGATTAAAATACAAACTTTCCTTTCGACACAGATATTAGAATATTAAGTATTAATATTATAACATAAAAAATATATTTTATTATTTAAATTATATCTTGAAACGTATTTACCGATGGTTATGGTAATTGGAGGAGGATAAAATTGTAGTACATTTATAAATAACAGATAAGGTCAAGAATAGATTTTTTCAAACGCGAAAAATACTAATGTTGAGTGAGTGAATCACTCTGTATGTGTGTATATTTTATAGATGGACATCGTTATATATGGTTGTCCAATCGTAAGCCGCCGTTTATCCTGCGGCCATTGGATGTATGTGTGTATGTGCGTGCGTCCCGTGTTTGTTAATTACTATTACCGCGGTATCGATCCGTTTAAAAATGAAACGAAAAATACAACAACCGTTTAATATAAGATATTGTATAATATAATATTATTTTTCATTATATTATTATTATTATTATGTTTACGCGTGTACCTATTCGTATATCGAGACCACAAGACTCCGCCGCCGACGCATTTCTCATTTACACGATAAATATCTCGTGCACCTCGTCCTCGTAATATAATAATTATAAAATAATAATTTAATTCGTTTTGGAGGGAAAAAAAATACATATTAACCGTACAATAGAGCTCAAGCAGAGGCCTCTGACTCGTGTGTTGTTCAGAGATTCGAATCGCGGTCTCGTATACAGTCTCGCGCCAGTCATTGTTGTCTGCTGCCATACGGAATCGACTGTCCGACGAGAGTGGGAGAGAATTATTGTTATTGTTGTTGTTGATAATGTTAAAAAGAATAATCATAAAATAATAATAACAAAAAATAAGCGAAACAAAACGGACTCGCGAGCCACCTGACGAGGGTCTTTTGTGAGACCGTAAAACGGTTTTTTGTATTCATAAATCATAATCACGTCGCCCATTGTGACGTATTGAAACAATCGATATGATAACCAATAGCAGATAGGGACCAGATCTGACAATTAACAATGGTTTTGAGAAAAAAACTAAAATTTTCTACCGACGACTGAATAACTTTAAAACACCCGACCAGTTCATCTTAACACCTCGTGACGTCACATGTCTAACCAGATCAAGGGCTAAAAAAATTAAAATCCAGCTGGTTACTGGTTTGAAGATGTTACTCCTATACCTACGATTCTCGAAAAAATTTAATCATGATTGTAGAAATGTATATTATGCTGAACTAGTTTATAATTAAATTTTGAAAGAAATATGATAAATCATTGCATTTTCGTGATAACAATTCTGGCGAAGCTCGGTCGCATATACTCGTATACATAAAATAGGTATATTATTAATAATATTATTATTTTATATACTACTAATATACTTAATAATACTATAAAATTTATAGTGTATTGTATGTAGGCATTTTAGATATAAATTTTTTTTTAATAATTTTAGTTTTCAATTTTACTTAAAATTCAAAATTAAAAGGCATAATAAAAACAAATTGTTCCTTGATTTCGAGATGTTTCATATATATCTTTAAGTGAATCATTTTCTATTAACTCGTTGAATTTCTTGATTGAGTTCTTCAATTTTCACGTAAACGTAATAAAATTAAAAATGTATGTGTGCCGAAAGTAATGTATTTCATCAAATACTTGGATTGAGTTATATATATATGGTTGAGCTTGGATTGAATTTCTAGATTCTAAAATTTAAAATAATAAATTTCATTAAACATGAAATATTGAACTAGTATAAAATTACAAATTTCTAATACGTTGCTAACATTTAAAAAAATCTATACTTAGATTTTAGACTAAAAATAAACATAAACGTTTGAACATTTTATCACGTTATAATTATGTCAAATACCTACGAAGATACCCACTAAAAGTTAAAAGTCTACAACAAAGTATTCATTCTTTAATGATCACAAAATACCGAAAATACATTTCGTTACAAATTAGTAACAATAATTTTTACAGTGGTTTTCATAAATTGTTTGTAGTTTTCCGTGATCATCTGGACGGGTTATACCATAACGGTTGTGAAGAATACCAATCATATAATTGACAAATAATATATAGAAAATTGCTCTAAATAGCTTTCAAATACAATAAAATCTGGTTTATGTGTAAAGCATCAACTAATTTAAAAATAATATTTTTATTTTACATTTTTAATTCAATATTTCTGTGGTATAATTTTATTTTGTATGTTTTCTATTAAAATGTATGTAGGTATATCAACACTTAGGTATACTTTAATATTTGATTTTAAATTGGTTCAAATAATTTTGTTTTTAATCCTAAATCTGTAAAAACAATTAATTTAAAATGTACTCATTAATATTAATCAGTAGGTAATACATATTTTTCTTTGTTTGAGATGATTTCTTTGAAAAAATCATCGGTAAATATAAAAAAAAAGTATCCAATACCACTATATGAAAACGCAAAGCTATTTTTTTTCAATATTTACAACTAAAAGACCAATGACATTAGGAAAATATACCTATTAATTTATTTGATTTTGGTAAATAAATACTAATTATCATAATAGTTTCAAATAATTTTCATACATATATAGATATACTTTTTAAAAATATAGTCACGTAAAATATTCAAAAGAACGAGAAAATTATCTATGTTAGTATTTAATATTATAAGTAAGTACATTTAAAAATTTTAAATGATACTAAGAAATTTTAAAAAGTAATCGAAATAATAAATTCTAAAAACTTGTGCAGTCTACTAAGTATTAGTGTACCTATTATAACTATTACCTATAGTATATAATATTATAAAATCAACTAATGATTTATTCCTAATAATCTTACCTAATAATTAATAACATAATGACATATAATTACAATAAATAAATTTATACAAATAAAGGTCTATATTTTTCAATTGTTTCACTGTGTACTACTGTGTAAAAAAGTGATTATTTTAGCATGTAATTTTCCTTTAGATTTTGTTTAGTCATTTCATCAAGTTAATTATCAAAAATATACTTTAATAAGCTTATTTTTATTTATGAACAACTGCACATAACACGTCAACACCCCCAGTTTATAATTAAAAACATAATCAAGTCACACAAGAAGTAACCATGATTTAACATAATATTTAGTCATTAAAGTGACGGACATAATTTAATTTTAATAATCGCTAGTGAAAATCGTCTCATTGTGTTGTAGTAATAATTACCATTTTTAAATTCTCCATATTATTATTATGGTTAAAACAGTTAATCACAGTTTACTAAAAAATAATAATTATTGTTTTGGATTTTCTCACGAAATTTAATAGTTCAAGTTTCCATACACATTATAATTATATAATAAACCCATCAGTATAATATATAAATATTATGCAATCTATACTTCGGATTTTCCGATATCTGATGAATTAATATAATATAACCGGGTGTCATACACCTCACACGCATTAAATCTATCCTAAAATTTACATAATATTAAACCAATAAGGTAACTAACTCCGTTCCATCATGAAACTATAATAATTATTATTATACAAGTTTAAGGTAAATCGTTTATCATTCTTTGTCGGTCTTTACTCTTAAGAACGGATATCGTAATCTTGAAGTAAATGAATCCTATTAAAATTAAGGTTAAGATGAATTTAGATACTTTTATATAGAAAGCTATAAAATTAATTAAAATTTCATAAAAAATTCGATCTTGGTGAATAAATACAAAATGTTAGGAAAAAAATGTGTATCTAGATCTACTTCCGCTTTATGAATTAGAATTTTTGTATTATGTATTTACTAAATTTGATTATTTTGTGAATATGAATACCATAAATGAGTTAAGAGAATTTTTTAAACTATGTATATCTATAAATAAAAACGTATAAACCATGTATAATAATGTATGAAATTCGTACATTAAAACGGTTTATACAAATCAATAATATTTTCTTTACCAAATATCAATCATTCGACAACAAAACAAAATAAACATAATTGTAATATTCTAACCTAACCTAATTTAACAATATTAACTCTGGTAACAATAATGAACTCTTGTATAAATAGTAAATACCTACTTACTAAAATTATAATTTATATATTAAAACGTGAACACACTTTTAATATTTTAAACTTACATTATAACGTCAATATACGCTTTGTGCATTGTTACATTACGAATAATCAAAAATTAATTTAAAGTTAAATGATGTAAAATTGTAAACGTTAGTATTTTATAAAGGTATTTCACCTATATTTGCTCCGATATAATAGAAACAGCGATTTAATTTTCAAACGTAACACTGAAATATTATGCAAAATAATATTATTCTCCAATTTCTGATATAAGTACCAATATGGCAATATAAATAAACATAAACGTGTCTTCCCGTATTTTTCCTCTTGTTATTTTAGTTCTCTTGTTCAGTTTGAACAACCTTATTATATTTCCCAGACAAATAATTACGTATACTCGTACACGTTTATTCTTGTGAATAATCAATGTGTATACATTGATTTTCGTTAAATCAATATTAAATTTTTCGTTATGTAGTAAAACAGGCGAAATATATACTTTAGACTATAACAAATTATATTTTTATTTTTATAAGTGTTCCAGGTATAGAAATAAATTACTTAATTTAAACTAAATGAACGTATTTTAGAGATATTTTTAAAAATTAAACAATTTTTTATACCTATACATTTATTTTTTTACGATAAAAAAAATCAGTTATATTTATAATAGATTCTCGCATAAATTTTCATAAATAAAACTATTTGTAAAACAAATTATAAGTAGTAAGACCTATTTAACTTATTTTTTTTATATACATATTACTTTTAAAAGCGTTCTCTTAAACAATTTATATACGTATTATTATCGTATTACCATCTTTCTAGATTTTGATTAGCGACAGTTAATATTTATTTAATGACTGTCCCACACTCCGATTATCATAATTTGTTCTTTAATTTGTGCAACAACCGAGTTGTGGAACGATTACATATTGAATAATTACAATTTTACAAATTTAAATTTAATACGTATAACACATATTATTCTTGTGCGTATATTGTAACAAATGACTCTGCGGACTGATAACCGTCATTCGTCACAGAACTTGTCCGTCCCATCGAGACCAATCTAGAAACCATAACGGAGTTACCACGAACCACAACCTCGGTTGATCACCGCGAGAGACACTCGTACGTGGTCGGTCTAACTGAGGTAGTATATTTTACGAAACTGTGTGAACTTACACCTTTAACCCCTTTAGTTCAGTTAGCTTTAAGTTTCCGGCGACCAACCGTTGGACCGTATAAGTTCGAGATGAGCTTTCCATTATTCGATAGACCCAAATTCGTGTGCAGTATAGGATAGTAATATTAATATATCTATGAACGTTCTTAAATATTTTTATTGTATAAATGCTATATTGCTTATAAAATAAAAAAGTTATGTCAATTCAATGATAACAATTATCTTTAAATGTCAACTGTATTTTACGGGGAAAAGGGCTACGTATATTTAACAAATTATATATATAATCAACTATTTTATTATCCATATTATTACCTTCTCAAACGTCCGCGAATACCAGCGTTCTAATGTTTATTTATTCCAAACTCATTTTACATCATTAATGCCTTTTATTCTCCAGAACAACGAACAACAGTGGAAAAAACTATGAAAAATTATTATTAACTCAAACTAACACTTGACTAACCTAACTTGCAGTAACGGAACTATGGAAGTAACTATTTTATTATAAAACACCTTTGTGAGACAGCACTGTATCTGCTATTTTAAAATTAACCTTAGACACTTTTAACGTGTTAAAAGTCACGTCACAAGAATATCTCATAAGTTATAATATATTCTTTATTATTTGTATGATTTATGTCATCACAAGAGTATTTAAATTTTTTTTAAATTTAACTATTTCTTAATCAATGACATAGTGTGTAGGTAATATGTTTTATTTAAATTCAATTCTATTACTATTATCTAAGTAAAATATCACTGTATGTTTTCGAATAAAATTGCATATTGCTGTTAATATTATACTTAACTAACTTTTTTTTATCACAATATTTAATATTTTTATTAAAAATTTTTTAGCCATTAACAATACGGAACCAGGTAAAATCATACTCATTACATTTTATAAACAATTTTTTTTCGCGTTTCTGATTAAAATTGTGATAACAAATTATGGTTTTAGCCGTTTTCGATTGTTCACACCTCGTGTATATTTAATATACATATATAATTACTATAACCGATCAAATTAAATGACTTTGATGTTTTATTTTTTGATATTATATTGATAATTTGCATAAAGAGTAACATGATGACTTGGTATTTTCAAATATAAATTCAAAATTTATAATACTGTACAATGTTGGTACAAATGAATTCATAGGATAATTAATTATATCATAAAATACCTATGTATAGTGTAATAATATCAAATATAGTACTTTATAATACCACTGATACCCTTGTCGACTATATACATTGTACCTATATATCGATGGTATACATTGCATATATGAGCAATGTTATAATAATATAATTTTATAATTGAATTATATTAAATAGCTATATTATTATTTTGTTTTATAGTTATTATTACAGTATAAAAATCGAAGTATATTAGGTACATAAAATATATCTAGTTTTAAATACTTAAATTCAATAAAAACAATTTTATTATTAATCATTTTTAATTATTGATTTTGGAAATTTTTATGTTTACATTTGATAATTTTTAAATTGTAAATATTATACAAGTACTTAATCTTTTCGTCTTTGACTAAATCATACGTATATTATATACCTATAACTACATAAGTGACATTTATACTTATAAGTTATGTAATAGTTAGAGATAAATTAGCTATTAGCTTTAGAATATTTGTAAAAAAAAGTATTTTCAGAAATTTAAAAATAAACTTTGTATCACCTCCGGATTAACTTTAAGTATAGGTCCTATTAAATAAAATATTAAATAAATACGTTTAAAAAGTACCTATAATGAACATTTTTAACGTGAATCACTGCACATATTATTAAATCTATTTTTGAAGAAATCGTTGAAAATAAATAGATTTTTATCAATATTTTACGATAAATTCATATCTCTCTTATTATTAAAAAATCGGAATTAAAAACATTTTTAGGCTATGTAATATATAATATTATTATTGATGTTGTTGTTGTTTTAATTATTCATTATTAACTCTGAAGATAGTTTTTGTTTGGTGTTTGTAGACTGTTTAGTCTGTCCGCTCGGAACTGGACAGAAACGAGTATTTTATTGTTTTCCAAACCGCATCGGAACCAGAATTATCAGAGACGTACGGTCATGTTTTCGCGGAAGAAAAAATCGTGTACGCGCATACAGCAAAAGTAATAAATTCTATTAAACTTACACTGTGCCGACGTGCTGTTTAGAAGTTTATGTCGCCAGCCGCTAAGAGGATCTATACAATAAATATCTGTTTGTGCTATCTGCTGTTATAATAATAATATGGTGGTTCTCCTAAATAATATCATTATGATACGTTATAAAAATGCGGTATATTTATACGCAGGACAAAAGTAGAAGAAGAAGAAGAAAAAAAACGAATACGACAGGTTTAATTCGAGATTCGTCGTTTTATCGAAATAGTGGAAATATATATTTTATAGCTACGCCTAAGTCGTTGTTCAGATGTTATCATGTAAAAACTATGATGCGCTAGGGGACATTATTTTCATTCTACGTATGTATATATAACGTAAAATGTGACCGTGTAAAGAAATAAGCGTACTATATATTATATTTTATATTTATTACGATAAACTCGTTTGATTTCTTTGTGGCCCGTGCAAAACGTTCGGATCGATTAGCTATCGTAAGGATTTTTTATATTCATCTCCGGAATATTGCATTTTAAAACGGCTTTATTATTCAGGACGAGTTTTCATAATATAATATATTATAATTTAATAATGCCCGAGTGTGTGTAGTGAACGAGTTTCGTATAGTTTTGAAATTGGACAATTATTTCGACATTCTCATATCAGGCGTTTTATATATTATATATTATTACACGCTGACATTTTATCGTGCGTATAAAATATTAAGAGGACGTTACATTCGCATGTTTTGCAATAACACTGTTTTCGTCTATCTAAAAGAAAATATGACAAATTATAGTAATGCAGAACTTAAATAATTGTGATGTTTAAATCGAACTAACTTAAATATAAATTAACTTATTTTAACTTAAAATATAAACATCATTAGCCAGGTTATAAAAGAATTATATTATTATAATTTAATGTTATATTTGTTAAATTATTAATTTTATTTATTTATTATTAATTTATTAATATATTTGAAAAATATGGTCTGAAAAGAAATTACAGCGTATTACGCAAAAATAAAAAACTTGATATTCTATAACTTCTATGCCAAAAAATATTTTACAAAACGAACATGTTATTATTATCTCCAAAATATGTTACTCTTTAAATTTAAAAATAGCTTTGTTTACTCGATTATCTACGATATATTAAATATAACTTTTACTATATCTAGATAAAATAAGTCAATAAATATATTTATCTATGACGTTTGATAGGCATAAGATTAGACGAAACCGTGAAAACTGTTTAAAAATAAATCTCATAATTATGTTTTTTAATTATTAAAAAACAAATTTGATTATTGTATAGTATTATCAAAGATAATATGTAATTAATATATACTGTACTAAAATGGTGTATAATGTGTATCATATTTTATATATTTCCAGATACCTATTAGTTTTTGAACTTATTCATATAATCACAATTATTTAAACTTAGATTTTGATGCAATGTAAAAGAAAATTTTCTTTTTTAGTGTTTTCAAACTTAACTCCATAATCATAAATGCAAAAGGAATTTTTAATTATTCTGATTAATATATTAATTTTATTTTTTTCAAACATTTTTCAAATTATTGAGCATTTTCACAAAATATTTATATTCTTCTATATATGTAATATACAACTAAAATCATAAATTTTTATGATAAAAATTTAAACTTTGCATTATTATCATATTATAAACATTGAGTGTATCTACATTTATTTTTAAAACATATAATTAGTAGCATCCACCACATTCAATTTAAATATATTTTACCATAAGATATATTAGTGTTAATTTAAAACTATATACCTACATATTTATAATAAACATTTCTCTTGGGTTATTATATTTTGTAATTATTATACTGTGTTTAAGTTGATAATGATAATAATAATAATAATAACGCAGAAATTAATCGCGTCCTGGAGGCTACAAAATATTATGTTGAACAAATATCCTGGGAACTGGTAGTATAAGTTTCCAAACTGTTTCTAAATTTGTGCTACTCAAATAACTTACTTTTTAAGAACAACACGGTAATATTCGGTAGGTACATACAATAACTATAACTAATATTATGTTGTATGAACATGCGTGTACATTAAAATATGAATAGCTCTAGAAAGTAGCAATATTGCATCTAGTATAAAATAAAGGAAAATTCGTTAGAATATATGTTTTTCTAATCTAACAGCAGCCAAGACTAGAATACTTGTATGGCAAGTATACGTATAAGGTTTTACACGAAAATTACGTTTTCATTAAATGAAACTTCTTATAACACTTATTTTGTTATAACTTAGTGGCATATTTAAATTTTGAGTGAGGAGAGAATAGAGACAATTTCTTCCTTTCGAAGACGATATTTATATCAGAATTTAATATTCTTATTTTCTTAAATAATATCATTCAAGTACTGAAATATGTATATTATATTTTGTATTCCCCCTCCCCCAACACAAAAAAAAACAATATTATTTATATAATATTAATAAATTATATTAATTAAAACGATAATTGAATAAATTGTACAGAATAACATGACGTTTTAATACGATAAGTAGAGAAAATATCTAAAATTATTACTATTTTACTGTTTTTCGGGAGTGAAAATTTAAAAAAAAGAGAACCCCGAACTTGTTTTGTAAAGAAAAAAAAATGGTTAATATTTATCCGTAAAATAATTCAATATTTTCTTATTGTTATCAAAATATATTTTCGTTTTACAGACAAAAGAAGTTTCATATAAACATAGAAACCTATGTACTATAAAAACGTAGGTTGGTGAATTACCAGTTCTTAGAAACATGGCAGACAAACTATACTAATGGACGAAAACTTTTGCGTTGGAAATTTATAATGAGGATTACCGTATGCTGACACAGACGTAAATTCTAAAAGAAATGTCTAGCTTTATACTTAAAAAGTTATATGATAGATGCTCATCATTTTGTACTAAAAATAATAATGACGTAGATCGTAGATACTATAAAAATGTGATCCTACAAAGTTTTTGCAATTGTTTTCAAGACATTTTTTGCTGTCATTAAAATTAAAAATACTTGGAATCAATAAATACCTACTTTAAAGTTACCAAATACTTATTCTTTGAAATACATTTTTATTACTTTTTAGTTTTTAGATCTTTTTTATATTAAATATTGAAATTTCTATTAAAACATTTAATTTTAGAATTTGAAATTGCCGGTGTCACAAGCGATTTTTACCTTCCAAATTTTACCCTAAAAATTATAATCATATTTGTTTGCATTTATATTAAAATAAGTAATTTCAACTTGGTAATTTACTTTATTTAAAAATAAAATATAAATTCATAAGTATACAATAATATAGTTTAAGACAAGAGACTTAGAGAATAGAGAATTTCTATTGGAAAATTTAAGATAAGCATATTTTAGAAATTTTGTTATATCCTTTATGTGAAATATCGTTTGACAAAAAAGTTACAGCTAACTAAAAAATTAAAAAATACAAAGCATAATACTCCATAACTTCTTTGACAAAGGATATTTTACAAAACGGATATGAAATTATCTCCAAAATATGTTATCCTTGACATTTAGTATGATATTTTTATATTATAAGTTCAATTTAAACATCGTAATTATTTATAATGTTCTGCGTTTCTGTGGTCTTGCTATATTCTTCGTCAAATAGATGGAGACCACATTATTGCTAATATTTGGGTATAACATGCTCTTATTAACATTAATGAATAATATTGATGAATATTATTTTTCGAACGATCGTTTTAATGTAGAATACTCGTATTACGATACGCGTGCCGGACATCTTAAGTATTAGCAAACAAAATGGCGCTGGTCGTGCGTTACCCAAACGATGCTAATATTCGCGAGCCAGAGGGGAAGTTAAGTTTGGTTACCATGGTTTGAGGAGGAATGTAAAGGGGGAAAGTCTTGAACGATTTTAACACACAAGTGAAGAAATGTACTCAAAAATAATGTTACAAAACAAAATATTATACAATTCCCGACAAATATCAACACACAAATTTTCCCTAAATAATTATTTTCAAATAATGTTATAATATAATATGTAAATTACAAATTTGTAGGTTAGGTTATGACTTAGAAAAAAATAAAATGGTAATAACAGAACTGTTTAATTTATAGGCACCTATAATTATTAATACTCATATAATTTTGATTATATTATTTAACAAAATGGGTAAATATGAAACAATTTGAAAACGCTTATTTAAGGGAATCCCTCAAGTAGTTTCATTATTATATTTGTTTTTAACGTGATCGGAGAAATATGAATTTCGAAATTAGAGTTATATTATATATCTGCTGTTAAATTTTCAAAGAATTATAGATTGTAAAATTATACAAATCGATATAGATATCGATTTACATTTTATAAGGGGGTATTTCTTTTTTACAACAATATATAAATGGAAGGTAGCATATCTATATAAACATTATTGTGTCATAAAATATGGGTAATTTCTTCGATCATGATCGAACTAATAATGAGTACCATTTAATATGATAATTATAATTAAATTGTCATTTCATCAATCACAAATATATAAAATAAACTAGACTGCTATCATCAAACACTGTTCAACGTTAACAATGACACTGAATTTGTTCCTCTTTTAGTTATAGGTTATAGTGTCTTATCAGTATATATATTTTTATGATAATAAAAGAAGTAAAATAGATAGGCTACCCATTAAACGTGAGATTAGAAGTTAGTTGAAAATTTAAAGCTAATAATTTATTAAAATTAGTTATAATTAATAGCACAATAAATATAATCTTAAATTAAAGATTAAACTTAATATATATTGTGTGAAAATATATATTAAGTATATAATACCACAACTAATATGGCGGGTTTTCAACTTAATGTTTTATTACTAGTTTACTATGTATAACTATTTTTTATAGTTTATTTTATATTTCTGTAGACCTGTGGGGCTGTCGTAATAATAATATACACATTGTTGATATACACTGCACTTAGTTGATACCTGCCAAATAAAATAAGAAATGGGTTACCAGTCATCATATGCGGAAAACATGCTGGGCAGAGAAAAACGACGTTTTCAAAAAAATTTATGACCATCGATATTTATAGTATTGTTTAGTTAGATTAGTCTTTAGCATAAAGTTGTGGTACCAATTTCGGTATTATCACACATGAGATAACGAATATGGACAAATCAAGACGGACAGGTTAGGTTAGGTTAGGTTAGGAATACCAAAAAAATTATTCATGTTATTTTTAATATTCAAATGATTTTTCTGTTTCAATGTGCAAAACAAATAAAAACGTATAATATAAATACAAAAATACACTTATACCTACTATGGGTAATTAAAAACTATTCAACATCCGACTGTAGAACGGGAACCTTCATAATATTTTCTGTGTTATGAAGTCAAATTTGTGTAATGTAAAATTTTAATCATCCGGTAAACATATACTCGGTTTTTGGTATTACCACCGTTATAGTTAGGTATTATTATACCGTATATCTAATAATAGTAATATATACGCGGAACTTTTGTACTTTGCAAGAAACTTACGACAACCACGGTTCTTTTCTTTGCGGTTCATCCCCATTTTCGGTAGCAATTTGCATGCATGTCGGTATGATGGATAGTGGAACGACGACGAAGGTAACCTGTATTATAATAATATACGTAATATTATACGTGCATAATGCGTCAAGAAAATAATAATAATAATAATAAACAACAACAGCGTGTATATTATATTATTATAACACGGTCGCAGAGCAGTATAGACTGTTATATAAACCGCACTTTTTATACCTATATATCGTATATTAAATAGTATATATCGTAGTATTATAATACACGAATTGCAGTGCGATTTAAGTTTGCTCCGTAAAAATTATTATGTACACAAGTATATAATATAAAATATAATTAGGTACGTTACACCTAGAATTTGGACACATTTTATATATAAATACGTCGGCCATTTGATGAAGATGGGTAGTACCTAATTATCGTGTATATTATTACAATATTTATATAATATTTTCACTATCATCCACTACAAGCGAATTATTACAGTTTTCTCGACGATTATAACAATATATTGGTTAAGTCAGACGAGATTTTATTTTTATAATAATATGATATATGTTGTGGTAGGCATTAGTATATAGTATAGTGCGATTATGAAAGGTTTAACAATATAGATTTTGATAATAGGTACAGAGGAAATATGCTTATCTTATATGTATTTACAATAGTAGCGAATGAATGGTAGTTATTTTATATTTAAATATGTACTAAAAATTATGAATAACTTCAATATTGATCGATCCATACGATTGAACTCCAAACATATTCAAATGGAAATAGTTTATTTCATTACTATGTAGAAAACTTATTTAAAAAGAAATAAAATTATTTCCAAGAATCGATTTTGAAATGTTAATAAGTGTTCAGACTCAGTATGACTTTCACACAAATTATCAGTATTAAATTATAACAAGATTAAAATAATACATATTATTATCATGTATATAGATGATTAATAATAAATCATATGTTTACTAATAAAGATGCATAGAAAACGACAACCACAGACGCGTCCTTATAAATTCTCGATTTCTATACAACTTAATATTTTCTTATTTATTACCACAGTATAAGAAGTATTAAAAATCAAAAATTATGTTGGCGTAATCATAGAAAAAAAGTGTTATTTTAAAAATCTATTTGGGTACCACGGGGTATTAACGATAATGCATTATAAAGACGGATAAAATAAATAAATACAGACATAATTTATACGAGCTATTATATTATATTTTATCTTTTTATATATTATTATAAATGACGTATACTGAATGACATTTTAAAAAGTGTAATTTTATTAAAAATGTCCGATAAAAATTTATTAACAAGCTATTTGTGTTTATATTATATATCGTAATTAAAATATGATTTTTATACTATCAAATTAAAACGGAAAATAAAATAAAAACGTCGAATAAAACGAGATAAACAGCACAGTTTAGACGAGTTCTTACCGGGTACAACTTTTTTCACATAGTTTATAAGAAAGCAAGAAGGCTCTTTGGAAGTCTTCTTTGGAATGCATTTTAGCTCCCCCAGTGATTTTTTTAATGTAACCTTCATTTTTGGGAACAAAAAAAGTCTGCTGGAGCCAACTCTGGTGAGTAGGGAGGCTAAGAAATGACTTTGGTATAAAAATCACGAATGAGGAGCAATGAATACACAGGGGTGTTGTTGAAATCGCCAAACACAAAATAGTCTATTCACTAAAAGAGAATTCTAAACGTTTCATCAACTATCTTAATAAAAATGGGTTCTAGGGAGGAACTTCTGTAAATTATACTGCTAATCGTATTTTTTCGATGCGCTGTTGAAAAAGTGTTTATACTTTTTGACTAGACCTCGTATTTCGATAAATATTATAAACTAACGTTCAGTATATTGCTTTTTCTATGTCAATATTTTCTATAATATTTCAAAAATAAATTTTGAACAACATTTTATAATAATTATTTTAATAAATTATTATTGAATTTTTACTATTAAATATTACTTTCCCTACACTTTTCAAAAATTCGTTACAATTCACCAATTCAGACAACGTTATAAACGCCTCCGTCCTTCATTTTGTCTTAAAAAATAAAACACGGATTTTCGAGAGTTAAAGTTTTTTAAAGAAAACGAGTGGTTTCATGCTTTATAAATTAGATATAATACGAAATTGAATTATTGTGTATACTTGAATATAATTAGGTTAACCAAACCACATTATTATATAGTAATATAATATCACTCAGTAAGTATTATAAAACTACTTTCTATATTGATTATATTAAATTATTATTGTTAACATTCGCACTCTCGCCGTTATGTCTATATCTATGACATCCTATATAAATATTGATAACCTTATTTAGTCATCCATCGCAATCTATACATTATTTTACATTACGTTTATTTAGGTATCAATACATTTTCTGCTTGTAACCTGACTTAACCTAATAAGTAACAAATAACCAAATCTATCTACATTTTTTCTATAGATGGATCTATGTTAAAAATTAATTAAATAATAATATTGTTAAAATATGTGTAAAATTGTGGGCTTTGCATATTAAATTTCGATTAAAATAATACAGTGTAGAACTAAATTTCAATTGTGCAATAAGTCGAAATTTTATCTTGTATATATAAAACTACATTATATTATATTATTATTTATTAATTGTATTTCTCAGTTTTTTTTTTTTTATAAATTATTTGCAAATATTTAAATATTTAATTTTCAAAGCCAAATTATAATTTTAAAAATTCTGTAGATACACTGTTTTTGAACGTTATTTTTACTGATAACTATACAAATAATTTTATAATAATTTTCACTGTCACGAAGATAAATTTCTGTTTATTCGTAAAATAATTAATATTATTAATATGCGCAAAATATGATAATCCAAAAATACTGAAAATCAAAACATTCTATTACACTATAGACAATAAATAAAATATTCATAACATAGGAAATTTATGACTGTAATTTTACTTTATTTTCAATGATTAAACTTAAATGTCAATAAAATAAAATCGTAAATGAAATGTAAATAGATCAAAACTATTGTTAGTACCTATATTAAATGCTTACAATATAATGATAAGGTATTGGTTGTGGACATAGATAAAAATTGGGGAACTTGGTGCAGCTAATACCCACAAATTTTCTATTAGCCTCCCTAAAAATTGTTTGATTTTTACGTACACACAAATTTTTATTGATATACCAATATTGCTCTATTTTATTTGTTATATATTGCATGCTATATTGCATCTTAAAAATGTTAGGCGTTTTGACAATTTAATAAATTTCCACCTATGGTTGTTGAACTATTTATTATGATAATGTGATACTAGGTATATGTCTATATGTAATTATTAATTAATAAAAATTAATTCTAATTCTTTGTTATGATTTAGTTAAAGATAATTTTAATTTCCATGTAAATAATAATATATTTGTTTAATGATATTTATCAAATACTTTCCTGATAAGAATAAAAAACTTTGGGGTAGGTATTAGGTGTATGCTAAACTGAACATACACTATTTTAATCACTGCTAAATTAATAGTTATACGGCATTTATTATATTTATTATTACTATTTAAGTCCTATTTTATATTTTTCACGAAAAATTAATTTTCAATTCAAAGGAATATCCATTAAAATATTAATGCAATTATTTGAATTTTATTTGTTGACTTTGGATATTACAACATCATATTATGATATTGGATATTGGACATTATACAAACACTCGTATAACGTATAACTAGTCTTACCATAATTTATACTTTTATTTTCCTATTAAAATATACTTTTACAAACAAATTACATAGGTATATAAAGTAGATAATGGAATTAAAAAAAATATTATATTGGTTGAAGGGGAAGACTAATTGATATGTTTTTAAACATTTTTGAGATAAAAAAATTGCATTCCTTATCTAGAATTTTAATGATAAAAAAAGACCAAATAAATGATCTAAATATACCATAAAAAATTCCATAAAAATAAAAATGGTAAAATAAACCTGCACAATATTGTAGCTATGTTATTTTATGATTACGATAATATAATATTGAATACTGTCAAAAGTAAATCGATAACAAGTCAAATAGTTGATATTTACGAATGATGTTTTTGTATTTTTGTACATTCAATTTCGTAAGTACTATTTTTATACAAATGTAACAACCGAGGAAACATATTTAAAAAATATGTTTTTATTTATAAATAGAAAAAATTGCTAATATTTAATAATAAAACTACCTATATAAAAAAATAATTATAAATGACTTAAAAATGCTATAAATAAATACCTTAAAAGTTAAAACTATAGAATATTCAGCAAAATACAAAATAAAATAAACGTCAACACATACCCTGATGGCTTTATCATATTTTGCACTTACTTGATTACTATGACCAAATGAAAAATCCTACAAAGTACTATTTCTAGTGATAGCGTCATATTAAAAACTCATAATAATATACAATTCTTACCATTTTTGTAACGTTAACCCGTTACGGTTATAGTAATATTACGCAATAACCTGGTTTTTATCCAAATATTAACTCCGTTTTCACACGTTTCTCCCCAAACACTTAATCATCATCTGTATCCCTTTAAAAATATATTATAATTAACATATTTAACAACCAAAGTATATTTTGCTGCGTACATGGTTTCTTCGAAAACTTATTGTTATACAAAAACGCATTTTATTTATTAAAATTTTAAATTTTAAACCATATGAGTTTTTAAAGCCGCATTAAAAAAAAAATCAACAAATAAATAAATAAATAACGAACATTGCATGCACATAAAGCAGTTTTGATATTTGAATGAGCACAGAGTTTTATTCATAGGGCGATATATTTATTTGAAAAGTATAGAAGTCGGAATATTGACGCTTTTCGGTCGAATATAACTGTTGCGAGGGGAAAAAAATAACTTGTACGTTTTACCGGATCCAACGTTTTATTTTTCGGTGTTTCTTATACTCATCGTTCACCGAATAATATTTCCACTTTTCCCGTGGGTCGATTCGAGAGAGAAAGAGAGAAAAAAATGTAAAACTTTTTATTTTTGTTCAATAATTCCGCACGCCCGCGGGATCACGTCATGTTGTGTAATATATTCCCGAACACCACCGCTAACGTGTCCCGCGTCCGGTCTCAGAAGGGCAATACCTACGCAAACGAATACGAATGATTAGAGCATTGGGAAAATTCAAAACACACAAATAACCCTTATGACCTATAACTATAACGCCTAACCCAAACATGGAAATTAAAAAATATTAAAACCCCGAAAAAAACTCGTTCATAATAAATGGTTACGTATAATAATATAATATCTAATGGCATTCTACTTATATTAGTGTTATTTTAAAATGCGATTGACTGGACGTTATTATGTTATATTGTATATGAAAAAAGTAAGTATTACAGACAACACAAAAGTGATGATTTTCTGAAAATAGCTATTAAATAGAACTCTAAAAGAATACTATAAGATAAACGTATACTGTAATCATAACTTAGCCATACCTTGCTGTAGAGACAATTGTGTCATCGAAGGAATCCATGACGTGATGACATAATATTTTAGTATCAGAAAAGAAATTGCCAAATATAATATATTATACATAAACTAAAATAGACACTTTTATTAAGGCAGACATACATTTTTCATAATCATAGCCATCAAAAATATCAAAAAATATTATTCTGTTTATAAAAATAGCTCAAAAATATTTATAAAATATATACACAATGTAAATTAATATTGAACTTGTTTTATGTTTCTCATAAAATATAATTGTCGAAATTTAATTTGTTGATTCGAAATTTCTGAACTTGCATTTATGTATTAAACAAAAATTAATACAATTTATTAATAATTACATTATTATTATGCCCATCATGCAATTATAAAATAAGATTATTATAAATATTTAGTTTGGATTCTTATATAAATTAATTTATATTATCATTTATAATATTTACCTAATTATGTTGAATATGACATAAAATTACAAAGATTCTTGTTAATAACTTTTACTTTTACTTTAATGTTAATAATTATTAATATTTGCTTATTTCACTAAAGTTATAGTAATTTTGTTTTCATGTAGTACAATCCACATTTATAAAATAATGTTTAAATAACTGATTGCCGTAAACTAAACATTTCTATCCATGTACGTAAACAGTATTTATTTAGATAAAATAATATTATAACTATATTCTATTTTATTTTTGTACAAAATGTAATCACTTATATAAATTATATAATACCAAAGTTAGATCAGCAATCACTTTTAAATTATATACTTTTCCAAATTTATAAATTTATTTTCTATAAGTTCAACTACCATTACTCTGTCATTACTTTGTTCATATATAGTTTATTTGATAGAGAAACATAATTTAATAAATAGCATAATGTAATAATATATTATAATTATGATTATTATTATTTTTTTTGCACGATACATTATAATGGTTACATAATGTGAAATAATTGAAATTAGTATATTTGAAATTATGTTAATTATTAATAAAGTTATCAAGTTTTACAAAAAAAAAAAAAGAAGCAAAATGTAAATTTATTGTAAGAACATTACTTTGTTTTATGTTTAAATTCAATTTAAAATCAATGCCTTTTTTTTAAAAAAAATAAGTAATTAAATATCTTATCACTGATATGTTATCAGTAATGACTACCATCATATTGATTAGTGACTCACAAATAAAGTGACGAAGAAAAATACAAAATTTAGAAAAATAAAAAGATAATTTTAAATATTTCCGTATTTCTTCGTAGTGCAATTTTATAATAAAATTTAAGTTTTCTTATAAGTCATAGAATTTAAGATATTTAATGAAAAATTAAATATTGACATTGACTTTGATTGATTAATACACAATTTGATAGTTGAATGACGCAGAAGTGTTAGATTCTCGTAGATAAGGGTGACACAAAGACCCTTAATTTAAATTAATTTTATTACTATTATTAAAATTGCATACTTTTAAAAAATATTAGCATTAACTATTTTGATATTTTGAGAAAATATAACGTCTTTACTGTATATTATGACAGAAAAATGTAGGCACATTATAAGAAAATTAATATCACAAGAATAGGTATAGTTATTAAAAGTTTATTTTTAAAATGACAGTCAAAAATTAAATAAATATATGATAGACATTGTCACGAAATAATATGAAATACTAATATTACAATATAATAATAATAGTATTTTTTTATAATTTATAATACGAACAATTATTTACGTTTAAATTATGTAAAAATAATACTGTTTATGTTAAATTTGGCCAAATCCATTAACTATGGACGAGTACATCTTATCGATGGAAGCAGCTAACTTCTCCACTTCGACATTGTTTATCGTTGTCTTGTTACCGTTATCGTTGTAATCGTTCGCTACACCGTAGTTAGTAGGCCCGTTGTTGATCGTGCCGACGTTAATGATACCGTTGTTACCACTATTGGTCTTTCTGATGACGCCCTCGTTCTTGGAACCGGTGTTTGAATCAAACGATTTCATGTTACCATTGTTCAGGTTACCCATTTCGACGTAACCTTTGCGCAAGTCGTTTTTGTTATTGGATCCCGCACTGGCTATGTTAACGTCCACACTATTATCCTTGTACCCGCTATGGCCTCCTTCGCCGTTGCCATTCTCGTTCACTGAGGGTACGATGCTTCCGTTCGCTTTTTCGGAACTGGTAGACTGCTCGATAGATATTTTTTCCTGAACAACGCTGTTGTCGTCACTACTGACCGGAGACGCGGAAGCATTAGCTGGTGATTGTTCTTCGCGCGTATTTTGGTTGACGTGGTCATCGTCGTTATCTTGGTCGACGATACCTTGGTATCCAACGTTATTCGGATCGATATATACGACGAGTTCACTTGGATTTTGGTCATTGGTATTTTCGACGGTAACATCGGAAGCCGCAGTGTGGATGTTGGCAGTGTTTACAGTACCGTTGTTAATATTGATGTTGACTGGGCCCAAGTTAAGTACGCCCTGATTGACTAGGGTAATGCCCTTAGTGTCTTCTTGTTTCATGTCCTTACGTTTCGTGTTTTCTTGCTTCGTTTCCTCTACCTCGTGGTCTACATAGACTCTACACAGCTCCGCGTTGTCCTCCACGATGGTGGTCACGGTTTCGTTGATTTTAGACAAATCATCGGACTCTTTGACTTCTTCGTACTGATACTGATCTTCGTGGTATTCGCTAGTGAACTCGGTAATTACCTTGGTAATCTTTACAATGGCCGTGCGCACCAATGTCATACCGCTATCCAACGGTACCATCACCGATTTGAGAATTAACAGCTTATCGACGGACACGCATTTGAGTCCATCGTGACATATCCTCAACAACTGGGACAACTCCTGATCCGTCATATCATTGGGTGACTTGTTGAATAATTCACTCGATCCAATTGACACGGTCATCGAGCGATTCTGTATTTCGGACCAAATTGTCGAGTTCTGTATTGCCATCACATACTTGATGTTAAACATCCGATCCTTGTTGGTCAATGGATTGGTCAGCACAACTCCTACAATGTCCGCTGTCGTCACATCTTTTTTGACATTTACGTTTACGTCTTCGAACAATATATCTACCGGCGTGGGTATAGGCGAAACGGTGTCAAGAATCGTCGAAACTACCAAGATGGATGACAAAAAGAAGGCGAAAAACATTTTACGGTAACGGTTAGAAAAAAATTAAATTTCTCGTAATACTCCTACTGCATGAAAGGTTTCGAGTGTATTGAAATAACTAACAGCTTTGTGTTATATGTTATTGTTTCTGAAAAAATTTTAGGTCACAAAAATTATTGGTACACGTATAATGTTTAAGTTTGAACAGATGCTCTAGACTTGCAACCTTTTTTTTAAGTGTTGTTAAAAAAAACACATATACCAACTTTCGTTTAATTTATAATATTATAAAATGCGATCTATAAAAATAATAATTGATTCAACAAAATAATTTTTGAAATTTAATAGCAGCAGAAGGATTTATTTTTAAGGATTTTATAAATTAATGATTTAATAATTTATATACACATTATTCATGTTATATTATCATTTTAATTTTATTTAGCCAGATAATTCGTATTATTAATCTTTGATATAACAAGAACTATATACTGTCAAGTACTATTGGATCACTAGTAGTCAGATTAATGAAATAAATTAATATCGACATGTCGATAACTTTTAAAATTAATGGATAATAGTGATACAATCAATCATTAGAGCTTTTACTAATATTTTTATTCTTCAAATCCTATTAAAATAACAATGATGGACAATATCAAGTTAACAAGTTAAAACATTAACGTTATGTTCATTTTAACATTTTGACTTTGCTCTATTATTTTTCATTTTCATTTATTAAATAACGAGTTACTTTTAATTGTATTTCACATAATTTAATGTATATATATATACATTTTCGATATAATTAAATTAATATATTATTGTTTTAAAATATATTCTTTATATATGTTTTTATTTTTATAAACTTCATCATAAACAAAAAAAATTACAATTAAAAATAAACCAAACTTAAGTTAGTAGGTTAATTTTTTTAAGAAATTAACTGAGTTAAAAAATTATAATATAACATTGTATTATAATAATATTTGTTCAAATTTTACAAATTAATTATAGTATTACAATTTTATAATATAATTATAATAATAATATTATTTATAATTTCTTGTTGGTATTTATATGTTCAAAGATCAAAATGTAGATATGGCAACGTCGTATGAGTAAGTATATACGTGTTCAATTTTATAATATTTTTGAGTATATAATATAGTAATATTCACTCCAAATTACTTAAAACATTTAAAATTAAGTAAGTTATTTCTACAATTTTTGTATCATAAAATTATCAATTATCAATCGTGTATAGATTTTATCATGAAGAACATATTCAATAAGTTATATTTGTGATAAAATTATAAATACAAATTACATTTAATAACCATTAAACATAAGTTATACTTTCAATTTTATAGAGATATTTTTTTTTTTAAAACAGAAGAAATAAATTATATCTCATGAAAATACCAGCCCTGATGGTTGATTATTACATCATAACTCGATTAATTGTGTAATTTATATTGAATAAAACTATAAGAGTACACCACCATGACAACATTTTATTTTATTTGTCTATTTACTTTTAGCAGGTAATGGATTAATCACCATAAATTAACTTATAAGATTAAGATATTATGAAAATAATTATAATATATAATGTAATATGTAATATGATGATAAAAATATAATCGTTTTATGTAGATCCAATATAGGTAAATGTAAAATTGTGAATAAATTATATATACGGTATATTATAATTATATATCACGGTGTCACTATTATGTAAAAAAAAAGGTGATAACGTCAAAAGTTTTAAAAGTAGACATAATATAATAATAAGGTTTTTTGCTCTATATAGATGTAATTTAAGTAGTACTCATTTACGTTGTGGTGGTGTATTCATTGGCATTAGAAAAAATATTCCTTCTTCTTGTTTAATTATATACCTGTTGATAATGTAGAACAATTATTTGTTCTATGTATATCAATTAGTTCTCATATATCAATTTAAAATATTATGGTAGAGTTTAAATTCCCTCTCTTTCCTATTCTATTATTTATGACGCCCATACTCAATCTGTCGCGTATATTTTTCATTAATATCCTAATTATACATATATTTTCTGTGGAGATTACATTCAGCTTAAAATAACCTGTGTTAATGATAATATTGGTTAACTCTACTCATGCCATTCAATTCTTCATACTCCTAGTTTTCCCGAAACCTTTACTATTCATCATATTTTTCAAAAAAAATAATTGTTTTCTTATTAAATGAACTGATAACGTCTGATGACGTTACTTAAACGTCTTATGAAAAATGCGAAAGTTGACCCCTCTTTAATTTTTAGTTTAACATTAATTGTTCCTTTATATTTTGTGTTATGTATTATGTTATTTAATTATAATATTTTATATCATTTGACTATACTCTTTTTAAAAAATTTATAGAGACTAAAGGAAAATGTTATTGTTTGTAAATTAATAAACATTACTGGTTTAAATTGATTTATTTTAATTAATTGATCAACAAATTGATTTTCTTGTTATTTACGCATATAAATTCTATATTATTATATTAATACCGTTACAATAAATTTGGTTTATCATTATATTACCATACCGAAAAATAGACCATAATATAAACATTATGTCAGCTTTCAATTTAATTAATCTTAATTAAATTCAAATCATATTTTTAAACTGTTCAGTATATATACCAACAAAATTGATTTCAAAGGATATATACATAGATTAGGTTGTTTAAGTTAAGTGTATCGATAGGATTAAAATATAGTAAAATAAATACAATTTTAGTGTTTACAGAAATCAAATATAATATAAATAATTAATTGATGAGATTTAGACAACTATTTAAATGAAAGTTATTAATATTTTATGCAAGTTAGAGATATATAATATTATAGTATAAAACATAATAGTTATAATGATAATTATTAATAATCACAAATATTACAAACATGGAATTACTTTTTTAAACTGTTTAGTAAAGTCGAGTACATTTTTTCGATGGAAATCATCATTTCATGCTGGTCCACGTTGTTTATCTCCACAGTCGGTCCTGTTCTGGTGATATTATTGGCAGTACCATAATTGGTCGGCCCGTTGTTGATTGTGCCGATGTTAATAATACCACCATTGGCGTTACTTTCACTGATATCACCCTTATTTATAATTCCCTTGTTAATGTTGTACACAACCAAATTACCGTTGTTTAGATAACCTTCTTCGACCAATCCTTTTTTCACTAGATGATGGTTAAAGGAACCAGCACTGGCTATGTCAGATTCGGTTTTGTTTATTCCGTCATTATTGTTTTCGCCTCTATTTTTTAAACTGACTTTGTTACCTTGAGATTTTCCGGTATCGGTGATTTCGAATGTTTTATCATCATTGTTACTTAAACTTACTAAATTATTTTGGGATTCTCCGGTATTAGTGGTATCCGAGATTTCAGATTTATCAACTTTAGACGAATTATCTCTGGTGTGGTAGTCGAATTTCGATGAATTTTTATTGTCGAAATTGTCATATTCTTCACGGTTTAATGGAACAGCGGTTTCGGGATCGTTATTGGAATTGTCAATTATATCACAAACTACGGTACCATTGCTAATTTTCTTAATTTTGTCATTATTTGTATTACCATTTGCATCGGCACTAACATTGATCATACACAGTTTTTCGTTGTCTTCCACTATCATGATTATAGCATTGTATATTTTGGACAGATCATCAGATTCATTAATTTCTTGATATGTGCGCGTGCTTTTATAATATAAGCTTGATAATCTGGTAATTACCTTTATTATCTTCACGATAGTGGTAGTCACTAATGTAGACTTACCGTCACCTATTGGTTCAAATTCGGATTTTAGTGTAACAAGTTTATCAACAGACACGCACATGAGCCCTTCATAGCAAAGCTGTACCAGTTGGTCTAATTCCTGGTCAGATAGATCTTCTGGAGACTTGTTGAACAATTCTTTTAGCTGCGGTTGATCATTCATTGTCAGTGCCCGTTCCTTTACTTGATTCCACAGGGTTGTATTGCTCTGTATTAAGTTCAAGTCCCTTAAATTGTTTGCTCGATTATCATCGGTCGACGGAACACGTATTATATTTGCCGTATCATCTTTTATTTGTTCTTCTGAAGTTAAAGTTTGCGTTTTTGGAAATTTCCTCTCTGTTGGTACTGCCGTACGTCCAATAACAGTCGAAACTATAAATATTGAGGCCAATAAATATGCGAACAACATTTTCGATTATTGTATAAAAACGATTAAAAATTGTAGTATGGTATAACGAACTGAGAAATGCTCGTCACTAAAAAAGTATCTAATGGCTTCTAAGAGGTTTTAAATATTTTAATATAGGTGATTTAAGTTAGTTGAAATAAACAAACATTGTAAGTTTACACAGTTGTTTTCATAAAATTGTATTCGTTAATTATTTATTTAATTGTTATTTAAAATGATACATACATTAGAACCTATGGTTTGTTAAACTAACTAGAATAATATCTTAAAATGTTTCAATAATAATAATTTTAAGATTTCTAGAATAACAAAATTCTGTGTTAATAGAAAATTATTATTATATAAACATATTGTTTAGGTAATTAAATTCTATTGAAGAATAAAGTTAATCAATTTACCTAAATTTTATTTATCAATATACTCAGACTTATTTTCCAAAACAATATATAATCTTAGTAAAAGTTAAAATGTATATAAATATAGTTATAATTTAAAATATTAAATAAACGGTAGAAATTCAGTTTTTTTATTTTTTAAAATTATATATTTCTGTACTTTCAAGAATTAAAATCAATTTATTTGTTTTTTAACATATTTAGTTAATCTTTTATAAACACTATTTTTTAATATTTAAATGAAAATAATATAGGACGCACATTCAAATTTTTGAATGTAGATTTTTCAAATTATTATTTATTTTAGTCTATAATATTACTTTTATTACTTGTTTAAAAAGTGTATTAATAAAAAATTAAAAAATTAACTCTTTATTTTTTAAGTTATGTAAACTTTGAAGATTTTAATTATTTTAAAGAGTATATTAAAATGTTTACGTATTCGATTTAAAAAAAAAAAATTAATTGTTAAAAAAATCATATTTCTAAAGTCATTATTATAGCGTATATATTTCATATAATTTTTGGTTATATCGTGGAATGCAGAATTCATATTATCAATATTACGATAAGTGATACACTATGTAGATTGATAATAATTTTTCTATATAAATTGATAACCACGAATTAAAATACCACTTAATTTTTGTTGATAACTAAGAAACTCTACAAGACTAGAACAACTGTTTATATTTCAAACCGTGGTAAGCACTGAGAGCATTACTGATAATATTGATAAAACAAATTTTACGTGCCATAACATTAAAATATTAAATTATTAAAAATAATGACGTCGGAAATATCATTTCTCCAATAAATGTAAAAAATTCCTAAAAATCAAAATCTTAATTAAATTAAGGGGTCGACATGTCAAAATTCTCATATAAATATACTCTATATCTTCAAATTTTACATAACTTAAAAAAAAAAAGAGTTTATTTTAAATTCTGAGTGAAGCGAAAAATGTATTGGTTTAACAATGATTTTTTTGTTTATATCTGAAGACACTTTTTTAGTAGAAATAATAGTTTGATTTTCACAAATAGGATGTCCTTTCTGTACCTAATCTACCATCTAGTTGGTACTTTATTTAACTCGTTTTTTTTAATTTCTAAAAAGTGTTTCCACGACAAAAGAAAAACTAGCTAAAAATTACGAAAAATCGTCAAAATTTATGATTTTTATATTTTGATATTTTGACGACATTGTTTTTAAATTTTCCATGATTTTGAATGTAGGTAGGTACTTGAAATTTTTTTAAGTTTTCTCATAGGTAGTTTACACACGTAGTAAACTTTTGGAATGGCTTATGAGTATAATATTTTGTATTATATTGAGTTTCGCTCAGAATCGTATTTTCTAATGTAATATCATTGCATTCAAATCTTAATTATAAAAAACTACTAATTTCTCCGATGACCAAAGGGACGAAGGAACGTACGATATCGACCTTGTCGCTTTTTAAAAAAATTTTATGAAACGTCTTTTTTAAAATAAGTAATAAAGGTAATATTATCATCCGTTGCTTAAATAAGAATTTGAAAAAAACCACATTAAAAAATTTTAATTTTTCACGGAGTTATTCCAATTAGTGAATAGATCTGGGTCACCCTTTATATAAATATACCTACTCATGTACATTAAATAAGAAATATAGATATATTTCTTTTTTCTATATAAATAACCAAATATATAAGTTTTTGTAGGTTGTTGTTTTAGTTATAAACAATTTAAATATTTATTTTTTATTTTATTATAATATTTACATGTTCCCTTATAATTTTATTATAGACACTAAATAATATATTAAATATATTTTTTTTGCAGTTGCATACAATATAAGAAAGATGTGTTTTTGAAGAAGTACAAATAAAGTATATAAATAAATAATTATAATTTGATCTTTCCTTAAATTAATTCATAAACGTAGGTAGAAAAGTATTTTTTCTGATATATCCAACAACATTTAAACTGATAATCCTACGGGAAACAGGTGTCAAAATATATTTTATAATATATATATATATACGATATACCTAATTATAATACAAACTCAATTCAGTTTATTTTTGTAATTTATAATTGAAAAAATTATCTAACTGATTGCTTTCAATGAATAAATTGAGTAAAAAGCAAAATATCATTAGATCTTAAAGGATTATTTCTATTATTTATTATATGGCTATAGTTTTTGTTCGCTCCCGCAAATCATCAGCCCTTTAATAGTCATTAATTCTTGTTTCCCTTTTTAAAAGATATATTTTTCTCGTTCTAAGAAGACTGCTGCTATTCACTCTCTATTTTCAAGATATATGATCATTTTGTTTGTAAATTTAGTGTATAGTCCATTACGGAAGCAAAATTATTATTTGCTTAGTTTAAGACATAGTTTCGGTATGATGTCAGTATATTTTTTATTTGTATTTTGTTTTATTAAATATCTTTAAATAAACGAGTAGAGTGGTTTAAGCCTACAGTAAAAGGATATATATTTTATAGTATGTGATAATTTCCTGTTTTGAAAATTAAGATTATTATACCTTACTCGATATTATTGGGAATTAACAATCTTTAATGTTATTATTAATTATTTTTATTCAAGTTATAAATTATAAATTTTATAAAGTAATTTTAAGAAAAAATGTAATAGCGGTGTTTGTGATCAATTATATTAGGTAAAGTTACGTTTATTTTTTGATGAAAATGCATCTGATGTGATAAAAATATTTGATTGATTGATATTTGTATAAATAATTTTTATACGCTGTGTTAATATTTAATTTATCTGTAGTTCAAGTATGTTGACTATCAGTTCCGATTTTTCGACCAATGAAAATATTAGATCATTTTTACTAATCAGCGGATAATTTAGGTAGATACTAATTTTGCATTCAACAAGCTAAATTATCGAATTGACCTTATACACTGACCCATTCTTGTGGTTAAGAGAGTCCTAAAATTGGTCCCCATCCACTTGATACTGATTTCTGACAGGATAATTTTGATTATAATTTTTCAATTATTTTGTCTGTGGTTAATTTTTTAATATTTTTTTTTTCAAAATTAAAAATACCTCTAAAAATATATAATTTATTGTTATATTTTTATATTATAAATTATAATAAATTATTTATATATTATATTATATTTATAGGTGTTTTCAAAGGACGCTATAAAATATATTTTTGTATATTATGAATATTTATATATTTTCCTTAAAATTTAGAAATTACTCATAATTAAATAAAACAAATATGTGATGCATAATTTATCAAAACATTAAAAATACCTATATATATTGTACATAAACCGAAACCGCAGTTATACGATCGTAGAAGTTTTGAATTTATGTAAGTTTATAATATACTATAAGTTATATTATATTACAACTATATCGGGTTGGATGGTCAACAGGGACCTCCCTGTCTTAAAATGTGGTTACAAACTGACTGTCTAAAACTGTAGTACGAGTAAGGGATTGATGATCTGAGTGTGTACTGTAAGGGCTGAAACTATCCATTTTGGTTGAAAATTGGAAAACACTGAAGCTATGGTTAACCAAAAGTGTACTAAGACAATACATATTCCAATTGATATGGATATAATATAAAATTATGATTAAATATACCTCGAAATAAGTGATTCAATTAATTTTTTTATTTTTTATTATGATCTCATGAACTAATATGGAACACTCAGATATAATAGTTATTTACCCCAAATTATAGATAATTAGAATTTGAAAATTAAAAGAAAGCATTTGTAGTTAAAAATTTTCAATATACCAATCACATCTAAAATAAATATAGAAAACTGTTTTATAAATAATAACTTAATTTTATATAATTAAACGAAACAAAGAAATAGATAATGCGGTTTTATAGTTTTAAACAAAATATTTCATTCTTAATTTTATTATAATTTTGGTTTTTAACCTAGAAAATTAATAAGAATATATCATTTTACTCAAAGTATTCATGTTGTATTTATTTATGTTTAGTGTAGTTTTAAATTGTCTAATTACAATCTTTGATATTCTTGTATGCAATACTGCAATCAATTTTACTATAGTTTTTTAACTGCAACAATATCCACATTTTAATAATTGCATAATTTTTATACTACACACGGTGACACATTTTTGGTTTTTTTTCAAGTACAAAAGGTTTACGGGGTCTTTAAAAATTCATTTTTTTAACCCATGTGTTTTTTAAAGCCTATTTTCATTTATAAAACTAGCAAACAAAAACATCATTCAATAATGCATACAGACATATAGTAACAATTCATCAAGTTAAAAAACCTAAGCAGTCCTATGGGTGTGGGTATAATTTTCTTACATCCCCTAAATACGTCAAAAATCCAACCTTAATGTGATCGACTAAAATATGCAAACAATATGCGTTGTGTGTTTAAAAAAGAAAATTTAAAAAAGTTACTACGATCACATTTTACGAGTCATCCACGAGCAATTTTATATTATCAATTTTTCGTCCTCCATTAGTTTTACTCGAATGAAAATCATAAAGTTTTACACAAACTAATATGTCCTTTTTTAATTCCTAATTATAACATAAGTAAATACAGTGTCATTTATGTTTTTATAGTCAAACATAATTATCAATGAGAGATGTATTTTATTTTATTTATTCAATGTATTTTATTTTCGTAGGTTAAATTATATATATTTTTCTTATCATTTTAGAACGATCAACAATCCAAATTATATTTGATTAATTTAGCATAATATCATATTATCGATAATCATTCATTATAATATAATCATAATTAATTTTCCACCTATTACTTTCTTTACCATGTTAAATTAAGTTATTCTAGATAACTATAAGTTAAATATAATGTTAAATTTATATAACATAAATAAAATAATGTTTAAGTAGAAAATATAATACCTAATTCTAGTTATTTTATATATATTTAAAATAAAAATGTTGTTTAAAAAAATTATTTCAAAGTACCTTAAATATTATAATATATTTACCTTATATTCACGTATTGTACTTCAATTCAATTCTTGCCCAAGTTCAATTATGTTTAATGCAAATCTCGTGTAAGACTGTAGTTAAAAATGTACCAAATTGATATATTACATTCACAAGTTACTATCATATCGTGGTGATCATAGTATTATGTTTAAAAACAATGGAGACTTCACTTTCTTGACCAGCTGGTTAAATCATCAACATAAAAGTATTTTATCAAACTAAAAAATTCATAAAATCTATCTGAATCATTACATAATATTACATAATAATATAGTTTTTTCGATAGATTACAGTATAATAAAATATTTTTTTTAAATCGTATATATATTTTGTACGGATTTCTTTTTACGATTATCCGGTGACAAATATTATCGGTGTACAGTATAACTATAACAATAATAACAATAATAATAATAATAATAATAATAATAATAATAATATCATGATACTATCATATAGTGTTTTTAAGTAAAAAAATAATAATAAATTATTCGCTCAACGAAAAAAGTTTTCAAAAGACACGCATTTGTTTATCTTTAATAAACACTATCATATAGTTCGCTCAGATAAAGAAGTAAATATTACATTTATCGTTTCGGAGACGTAAATGACGTAACATAAACCACCAAAGTATTATACCATAAACCAATATGATGTTTTAGATAAAGCAAAATTGCTTGTATCTTTTTTGATTTCTGTTATAATTATTATTTTATTTGTTTTAATTTTGCAGTGGTTGTTTTCTTTATCGGAAACTATAGTTAATTCTTATATAAATATATTTTTTAATATAGGTATAGACAGTCTTGTAAAAAAATACTTTTGAAAAAGTATTTTAATACTAATATTTAAATTGGAATAAATTTGTATTCTAAATACTTTTAAGATGCTTAAAAAAAGTATTTTATAAATACTTTCAAAATTTTTAAGTATTTAAATAAAAATACTCTTTCGTTAATATTAAATATGTTAACTAGTATTTAAAAAAATAAAATATATCTACTAAGTTCACCCAATTAAATATCACTAATAGTTACTTTACATGAAAAATACTTGTTATTTTCATAACCTTCAGTCCTGATGTACAATGTACATTGCTAAAAAATGGCAAGGAAATGTGTAAAAATTTTGAATTTTTCATAGTAACTTAATTTTATAACGTATAAAAATAAAATGCAAATAAAAAAATTTTATCGGTGCCTATTTTAATACAAGTATTTTTTTTTTTGTATAAAATACTTTTAATATGTATTAAAAATACTAAAAAAAATGTATTTAAAATACCGAAAAATACTTTACAAGACTGGGTATAGATATAATAATTTAATATAATATATACCTATTTCCTACACATTATATTTTATCAGTTTATTCGTTAGAATATCTCATTTAGAAAAATTGAAAATGTTTATTTTACATTTTCGTTTTCCAATCAGGAATTTACTCACTTCTTGTTTTCATAAGATTATCAATATCAATAAAAAAAATGAATTTTAATAATTTTAAATGATATACTATATTATAAATTCTGTCTTGTTGATAATTGTTTGATTCTATTGGGTTTGGTATCTTTTAATATCGTACACAATTTATAATTTCTTGACAATTATTGACAATTACCTAGTGCAAATAACTAAATAAAATTGATATTTTTTCAATTTAGGTTTTTATATTTATTTAAATAACATAGGTACCCATTTTGACATGTAAATATATCCTAAATGTTGTGTTCAATTTTATAAAGCTTTTAAATATTTATTTTTAAAAAATAATCCAGACAAAATATAATATTAAAAACTTGTTTCGCTTCAATATTTTCGGTTTTATAAATATTGACAGTGTAATTAATTTTAAAATGTAGAACAGTATAAAAAGTCAAACCTATTTATTTAAAAAAAAAAAAAACTATTTCTTATGTAAACGCATGTCCACCCTAACTAATTTTTATACACAAATAAAAGTAGATCAAATAGTTAACAATATTTTACACAATTGAATATTCCAAAAAAAAATATTATTTAAAATTAATATTCGTGATGAGTTTAAAATGTAGAATCAATGATGATCAAATATATTCAAACGATAATTCGAAATTATGAGTTATGAATTTTTTTTGTTTTTCATTTAATTAAATATATTTTAAAATGAAAAAAGAAGTACTTTGAATAATAAATAAATAATATTAAATAAATATATAACCAAAGTATATTATTACCAATAATATTACCAATGACGTAACTTATCCTAGCCTCTAACGAGCTAACAGTATTTATACTGCATTATATATTTTATATGTACAAAACCAATATGAATGTTAAAATATCTATAATCAACAGTAACAGAAAATAAACGATTTTTTCATAATTAAATCCTACCCGAGTTTTATAATATTATCGGTTAATTTACCGACCGAATAAAATTGCAGACAATAATCAACGATCTGCGAAAATCAACGATTGATTTTCGCATAATATTATCATATTAAATTCGTGTAAATCAGAATGGTAAATAATTATCGAAGTGCATATTATTGCGTACACGAACAGAAATTACACGAAATTAAGTTCATAAATTATTCGCATGACAAAATATCAAAGCGTCCGTGAATTACGAAAGGATATTTTTCACTTTAGGTGTATTATTTACGTTAGATGATATTACAAATATATTATAATATTTGTATTTAAGGAAATGATGTCGAACAGAAAAGACAAATAATTATGGAAATCACATTTTTGTCTTAATTAAAATGTTCAACAATATAATATTTATTGAGAGAAAAAAAACAACAGTTGATAACTGGATTATTATCATTAGATTTAAAAATAATTTAATTTCATTAAGTCTCTGAGAAAATTGAGAAAAATCACCAAAAAAATTATTAATTATAATGACATATAATGTAATATACGATAAACAAATAATAAATTTGAAATCCTTACTGTTTTCACTGAATGAATTAGTGAATCAATTATTATTAAATAAAATATATTAAAATATACTAATAGATATTCAACAACATATATAATGAATGTGTGTTCAAAAAAAATTATTTGAAATCACCAACACAATAATATGTTTGTAAATAATCTAAAAACCCTTAATTTACCGAGTTATTGTTCAAAGTCTAAGGGTCGACAACCTTCTTACATTGCTTTACGAACCAAGAATATCTTTGAACTTTAAAAAAGGATGCGTTTTAGTCAAGTAAAATAAACAGCGAAAACTTAAAATAACTTTACTATTATTTTTACCTGTTAATAAAAACGTAGGTGCATGATTTTTTTTTTTAAAATACTATTATCGTTATATACAAAACCATAATAATAACAATTTACAACGTTATGCCTAAGTGTAATCGATAATATTATTATCGATCAATCATCTATAATTTGATAGTAATCCGTTATTAAGATTCTTAATAATTTCTTAATAATTCACTATAATTTATTTTTATATTTTACAAACGTTATTATTGTAAGTTGGTCAACATTTTGGATTCTAATATTGTACGTATATACCGAGATTGTTTTATTTTCAAACAGATATACAAAATAATATCGATGGTATCTATAATAGTAATATGATATTACATAATATTTAAATATAGACATGGGCGTTATTTTTACAAAGTTTGTGCAATGATATTTTTCAATTACCTAACGAGAAGATCAAAAATCGCGATTTTGTTTTCGTGACGTAAATATATGTTTATATATACTCATATTTTCACTCGACGATATTATTTCACATAAGTAAGAACTTCTACCAGGGGCTCATGGAAATATACGTACATTGTACTTGTACATTATTATTATTATTTATAAATTATAACGATGTCCTTGAATATTGAAACTGTGTTAATAATAACTCATGTCTTGGTATTTTTATTATACAATAAATTGAGCTTGACATTTGGCAACAATTTGTATATCTTATAATATTAGAAATTAACTAGAATTAATAGTTTGTTCGAAGTATCCTTAGCAGCTTTTTTTTTTTTGTTCGTCCATTGAAAAGAAACGCATAAATATTAGTTTTTATAAAAAATATAAAATAAATTTCGGGGATATTTAATATTATATATCTTGTCATTTAATTTTCATTTTAATATTTTAAGTTCTCTTCTAATAGCTTACTTATAACTATATGTTATTTATGTTTAAAAAAATGTAAAAATAAATTTAGTACTAAATTTTTGTATCAGAATGTTATATACTTTTTTTTAAATATAAGTTATATAGTTCGTAACCTTTTATTCCTAACTTACATAGGATATATTATTATTATTATTATTATTATTACAATGGGTATATCCTCGTGGGACACTTTTGTATAGGTACATAATATGGTTTCAACGCTGCAAGTTTTTATACTTACTGAAATTACAACTTTGAATTTCATATACCTAGCTAATTCTCATATTTCTGTGTTCTAGATAGATATACAATAGTACTATTACATTCATCATTATCGTCCATTTTACTTTAAAGTTAAGTATGATGTTCTCCTTTATAACATTATTACTCTATTATATATGATTTTAATTAAAAAACTATTCATAATAACAAACAACTCGCATAATATATAATATTACTATTTTTTATTTTACAATAAAATTATAAACGAAATGCGAAATTATATTATATTATCGTGACAAAAGTTATTTGGCAAGACCTAAGGATAATTGGAATGAGTGAATGACCATAGAGTATTTAAATTATTAGTGCACAATACCAAAATAGAAACACCTTTGATTAAATAAAAAAACAACAACAATGAAAACAACAACATAAATTTTAATCAATAAATATTTTTCGTGTTTACTTGGATATAAATATTTTAAATAACTAACGCTGTGGCACATGTAGAACTTTGTCGGGGGTGGGAGGGGATATGAGATAACAACATTCTATTGCCCAAGGGGGGCAATTCTCTCACCATCGACCATCGTTAATAACACACGTTAATAGGATGCAATTCGATATTGTTATTAATGATGTCTAAAATAACTTATTTTATTTTAATTTTCAAAAAATATCACTATAAAAGTAATATGAG
Source organism: Eriosoma lanigerum (assembly GCA_013282895.1). NCBI lineage: Eukaryota > Metazoa > Arthropoda > Insecta > Hemiptera > Aphididae > Eriosoma > Eriosoma lanigerum. The sequence goes on along the minus strand of CM023357.1, from coordinate 648,962 downwards.
GGGATCTATTTCCCATATCTCCATATTCTCCCCCTTGAAAAAAAAAAAATTTAAAAAATACACCACTCAACAACGGAAAATATGGGTTAAAAATATTACTTGTTGATATACATTAAAAATTATTAAATTATAAACATAGAAAATATAACAACTTGCAACTTTACGTAATTAGCACAATAATAGTGTTTAAGTACATTTTTTATAATAGACAAATGGTTGGTTATTTTATAAAAGTAACGTATGTGTAAGAGTTTATTTAAAATATTTTTCCTCTTAGAAAATAATTAGGTACGTATTATATGTTTGGACAATTGGTTATTAATTATTATATAAACATTATGCTATGTGAAGATACACAACATTGTATTTTCATAAAATTTTCATTTAAATTGTATTTCCCGCACAATAATTAATAAATCTTTCGGATAACTAAAAAATTTAATGAAAATAAAGTTTTTTCATTCACTCCATTTTATACTCATTGACATAAACTTTTAACCGTGTTTTTATAATTTATGACTGAACTACAAACAATTTCAAATGACATTTCTGTACAAATGGAGTTTTAATAAAATTTAAAAATAAATGAAAGAATAGATTATATAATACTATTCAATATATTACGTTAAATACTATAATACTTTAGAGTAATATTTGAATTCTCTATTCGTTTATTATTCACGATTTAGCATTATACCGCGGTTAATGAAATAGTTTGGTATAAAAGTTAACGAACCTAAAAATAAAAAAAATCCGGGCATTTTATTTTCATTCATTTAAAATATAAGGTCTGTACAAACCACTTAAATTAATTGGCTGTATCAATGCACCCACTTCTGTTCATAATGATATAAAACTTTTCATCCAAATAGAAGCTTAAGTCTAAAAGTGTCAATCAATGTTTTCCAATAGTCGAAAGAAACGACAGAAGAAAATAAATTAAATTTGTCGTCAACATAATATACACAAACCACAGTATATTAGTAAATACAATTCGGTTGGGACACAACGGAGTGATAATTTTCCTTGATTAATAAATTATTTGCCAGTATATCTCGATATATCTTAGACAAAATACACTATAGAATTGGGCAGTTTTTACAATCTGAACAAAATCAATTTTTTTACCTGCACATTATGTTAATTTTTTGTATTTACAAAAAGAATAAAATAAACCGTTGAAAATTATATTTACTAGACGTGTGATCTGTTGTAATTTATATTTCTAAAAAATATGCATACGATGTACATAAGTACATAGTAGTGAATACGAACACAAATTATTAATTTTCAATTTTCCTAAAAAATACGAAATATAAATGAGATATTATATTTAAATATTACTTTATCTTTGAAAGATCTTAAAAAAAAAAATTATCTTTATAACTTAAGAGTTTTGATCTGACCTACCAAACTTAATTCAAACAATATTTACTAGAAAATTATATAAGTACTTTCATTGATTATAGAAAAGTATTAAAAAGTTTTTTATATAGTCAATATTTATTATTACAGGTCTTTATGAATATTACTTATTATTAGAAAAAAATGATTTTAAACGGATTGTTAAAGTTTATAAATATTACATTAAACTTTTCACTTCCATTGTATTAATATTATTATTATTTTTATGTGATAATAATATTATAAAAGCAGGCATATTATTATGCCAAAAGTGTCATCAGTTCGTTACTACTAATTAAACTAATAAAACGTGAAAAAATTACATATTTTCCATACCAAATTTTATAAAAGTTTTAAACACCAAAATTTGTCTAAAATTCATATCTTTATATATAATTTGTTATTAAAATTCTACAATGAAAATTAAAATAATAACCTCTGAAATTTCACTTGGTTCATGTAAATTATTTTAATATAATAAAATGTATTAAGTAAAAGTATTTTAAATACTGTTCCGAGTATAAGTATAGTAAGTAAACATTTTTATATATTTGAAATAAATTACATTTATTTTATACTTGTTATTTTTATATACGTAACTATTAAATATTTAAATTTCATCTCATAGCAAACTGAAAAATATAGGTATTTAAAAGTATCTACCTACCAACTTAGTAATATTCAAGAGAAAACAGATTTTACAAAAATATTTATACACATTATAAGATATTGATACATATACAAAATGTTCCAGATCTATTTACTAATTTCAATATCCACACCAAAAATTTAAAGTTTTGAATGCATTTTTTTTTAAAATTATTATTTAAGCAATATTACCTCTATTATTTTAGATTCTAAGCGAAGTGAAGAATGTATTGGTTTAACAGTAATGCGAGTTTTTTGTGTCCATAGACTTTTTGTAGTAGAAATCATTTTCAAATTACAACGAATAGGATATGTTTTGGTAGAAAATTGTATTTATTAAGTACATTATTTAATTCATTTTTGTTAACCTAACTAAACCCATTTTTATACTAGTATACTAGTATCTATATTCTTAATAAGTACTTATATAAATTATAATAACTATAAAAAAACTTTTCATCAAAACTTTGATTGTTACATACATTTGTGACTTGAAAAATCTGAGAACTGAAAAATAAATGTATTAACTTTCCAAAATATATGCAAAAATAAGGATTAATAATGGGTGCAATGAGTGCAATGTTTAGTCAATATTATAATTTTTAACATTTGTTTTTTTTTTTTAATACAAAATAGAAATAGGTACTTTATTGGAAACTATTATATCATTTATATTCTAGATCAGTATAATGACGTCATTGTTTGTCGAAAATCCGCCTGGATCGTGTAAGAACGGTCCCTTTAAAAAAACAAAGGTGGCTACGTGTCCGTGCACCATTAAACGCGTATAGTTGTCACAAAAACTACGTCAATAATAATTATTATTCTCGTTTAAATAATGCAAATTTGTATTTTTTTATTTTAAACTCGTGAGAAATACACGAAATATGGTAGTAATGGCACAAGACTTAAAGTACCACTGCTTAGTATAATAATATATAATATTATTATGTTATGGTCATTTCTTTCGTATTCACACGTCTTATTATAAACCTTTGTTATAGAATTAAGTATAATATCGTTTTCTGATTCTTTCCAATTGTCAGATTTATTTGGTTGCCTATTGTTCTACATTAGGTGTTATTGTTCTATTAATAATAATTTTCTTCAATTTTGTGTACGATCATTTTCTGATGTCCTACTTGATTTTGTTTCATATATCCTTAGTCTTCCTTAACCTATCTGGTATTATTTCGTATTATTATTTATTTATTTTTAAACTGTAAGAATATATAAATACACGATATATTATTAAAGAATATTATAATAGCATAGTTTCATGCAAATTACGTATCAAAAAATTCTGTAAGTATTACAAAATATGAAAATAATAATTATTGTATAAAAGTTTATAAATATAAACGACACTCGACAGAAATATTTCTAATCGAAAACATATCAGTTACCTCGTGGCAACTGGCAATATTTTATTACGTATAAAAGTATACGATTTATATAAATAAATATTCATATTTCAACATTAAAATGTTTGTCAGCCGTAAATAATACTCCAGGCGTATTTCACGGGATGAGACAGTTCATCCCTAAAACCCTTTTTCAAATTATTGTTTTAATTATTATTGTTATCAATATAATTGATACTCAGATAACGTAAAAGCTATTCATAATAACATTATTTTCTATTAATATATGCATTAAAATATTGTCAGAAGTATATTATATAAATGACGTTTTAACAGTAAACTAAAATATTACGAAATTGGAATTATTTTGAAAATTAAGTAACTCATTATATTTTAAACAATATCATCGCTAATTTTACGTTAAAAAATAAAATCAAAATAAATAAGCAGTTTTAAACGAGAAAAAACAAAAAGGCGAAAAATAAAATTGTACATATATTAAATAATATTGTGCTTACCTATTTTCGAAATATATTTCAATTCACTCGGTTTGTTATCACTCATTTCGAATTTGATAATTTGATTTTAATATCATTCCTATAATAATAGTCCACAAAAATCAAACCTAACACTTCGTAAAATTATATGTATGTATTAGTGACGTCTAATAGGGGGATCTCAAAATAACAATATAGTTTGTATGAAAAATCGGAAAAGTGAAAAAAATGTATAGGCAACTAAAGAAAAATATTATTCTTATTGATTTTTATTTGTAAGTATAAATAATTTTAATAATGACCATTATTTAGATTTATTTAAAGCAAAAGCTTTTTATTTGTTGAGAATATTATAATCATATTTTATAAACATTGTTTTTGCAGATGATCTATTGTCATCGATTTGGTATTTATAACGTCTAAATATCGACCAATATTGATACACCTACAATCAACATATAATATTATTATCTTACTATTCAATATTTAAAATATAGGGAATAGTAAAGAAATAATTTTACAAAATAGTTTGTCCTCTATCGTTGTATAACTGCAATTTGATTTTTATTATATGCCGCTTATCCGTTTTTCCGACCGTTTTTCCTACGAATTCTCTGTACAACAGGAAGGATTTTTTTATCAGTTTTATTTTAGACCGATGTAGTCCTATAATAAATTCTATATGAATCTAAACGTATTACAATATCGAAATTTTGTGAAAATAACATCGTAACCCGTAACGTAGACCATTCGAATAAATTCAACTCTTCACCCAACAAAACATCAGTTTTTATGGGAATTATATAATATTATCTTTTCCAGTGTTGTTTATATGGAATTAGATTTAGTTTTTATTACTAATAATCATTATCAGTTTAATTATGTTAGCTTACTAAATACCTAATAAAATTTAAAGTTTAGTTATAACTTATAATGATCATAGACGTTCGCACAGGAGGTTAAGACACACTTCAGCCAATTTTTTTTTAGTTTTTACTTATGAGTTTTAAGTTTTAGACATTATACATTTTTAATAAAATATTCAAATTTAAAAATAACGTTTTAAAATTTAAAATTTTCAACAACATTTTATTGTTATTGTTGTTATCAATTAATTATTGACGAAACCCGTTTTTACATTATAAATTAATATGAATGAAATATTGTGATAGGTCTATCAATTACATGATCGTTCAATTTTAATTATATAGTTTATATGATATACTGTGGATTATTATATTAAATTAAGAGAAAGAAAGTAAAAAGTTATACATAAGTTCTTAACATTATAAATAACAACCCGTGTGCAAATAAATAAACATAATAATTATGTACCTATATAAATTACTTTCATCATTAACAAAATTTATTTGATATAAGAAGTGTATAAGTTATATAGTTATAAGTCGTATTACCTATATAATATAGTACCTAACTAATAATGAACATTTAATTTATATTGTATTTGTATTGTTATTTTGCGTAATGCCTTATAATAAAATGTTGGTATAATAATACTATCAACGGACTTATTTAAATTAGATAAATAAATTAAGAACAAAAAATTTATTATTTATAAAACTGCATAATATAAAACTGAATCTAGACTTTTCATTGTGAAATAAATGTATTGTGAAGTAAATGATTGTTATTTTATGTGAGTCTATATAAAAACGAAATTGAATAAAATAATAGTTTAATCACACATATTAATGAGAACGATATAGGTAAAGTCTTGTCGACGTCGCTATACGTTACGATGATAAATTATTAAATAATATCTAGGTAAATAATAATAAGTAGTTTATCGACCGCATAAGATTTTTCGTTATGTAAATGAAAACTCCCCACGAGATATCCACCTAGCCTTTCAGTGTCAGTGAAAATTTAATAAGTATTAAAGTGTTTGAAATTATTACATTTTTGAATACTGAAAATACTTGTACAATATTGTATTTAAATATTTTCAAGAAAATTCCAATAGAAAATAAGATATTATACTATATTGTATAATAATATTATACTCGGATCTATATTATTATTGATAAACAATATTGATTAACCACATTGTTTCTTATAGAAGATACTGAATATTTATATACGGTATATATACAAGCCCTGATTTATCAATTCATGGGCTCAGTACAATTTACAATTTTGGGTCCCAAATTACCTATCTCAATTTCTTTTAAAGCTAAAATAAAACGTATGCATAATATAATTTATAATTAATTTTGTATATAATTTGTGGCTTATATATGAATAATTGAATTATAAAAAAATGATTATTTAGTATACTTATAAGAACATTTTAATTTTTAAGTAAATCTAACTAATGTTTAATATGTGTTTAAAAAGCAAACAATTTTAATAAGTAAATGTATTTTTAATTATTACACTTACATAGTTATATCAAACAAAATATTTTTAGGAATAATATTTTAAGTTAAATTTAATTTTAATATTCACAAATATTTCCTTGCTTTCAGCTCTGCAAAATGATCAACAACATCGTCAAAACTCAGGTTTGCTGTGATATCACTTTCAATTGATAATATTCCCAGGATATCTAAATTGTATTGGCTTAATGTAGATCGTTAGCTATGTTTTATTATTTTTAATGATGTAAATGATCTCTCACTAGAGCAGTTTATAACCGTCATTGTAAGGAAAATTTGAAGAAGTATGATATTTGCATATCTTCAATAAATTTTATAATTTTTTTTTCATAAATTATGATAAAAAAGTATACAATTCATTTTGTTTGCCTGTTGTTGGTGGACCCCTCTTTTGAGTGGACTTAGTGCAAATGTCCCATTTGTCTTTACATAAATATGACACTGTGTATATACATATATATATTACTATGTTTTTTAAGTTAAATCGTAAATATTTTCGACTACAAAATATTAAGATTTTACTAAATTCTCTATGAGTGAATATACTTGTAAATGGGTATATACTATATGTGACACATTATTATCCTATTTTTTATTTGTGCTTAATTAACAATTATATTAAATAAGTTATCATAAAACATAAATTATGATAAATAATTATTTAATTTATTACTTATTCTTATTTCTACGAGTTCATAATGTTTTTATAATTAATATAGTTTCTATTTTCCCGATATCGCTGTAAGAAAATTGTAAATATTATATTATGGTTTATCTGCACAATATTAAGATAATAATCGCACTATTCCTTTCCTCGGCAGAAGCGAGTAAGAATACCAGGAATTCTCTGTAAATATGTCTAGTGATGAAAAAAACAATCCTAATGAATAATGAGACTTGCCAAATATGTCTCTATGAATTTAACAATAATATTTATAAGAAATAGAGGTAACTAAGTATACCTAAATATTTTATACAACATGAAATTTAAGGCGGACAAAAGCTGTTCGGGGTCTCGTCAGTCGTCGATGGCCATAGTAAATTGGTAGGTATACATATGGTAAATACTACGGAGTAAAAATATTTAGGTTAGGTTACCTAATGAAATTATTTTCCGTACATTGAAAACTTGATTTTGCTATTACGAGTATTATTTCTAAATATAATGTTACGGTGAGTGCATATTTTACTCTGTCGCATGCTATACGAAATACAACATCCGGCATTATTAATTGTTATTACTTTTTATTATTGTTAAATCTATACAATAAACTTCAATAGTTGGACACGCAGTCTAGAAATATTCAACTCACTAAGTAACCATTATAAAATATAAAGAATATTACTTAAATTGTATATTTTTAAAAGTTATCATAGTTTTAAATTTTAATGAATAATTATTTTAGTTATTTTACCTATTTGTAATTTTATATAAATTAATAAAAAAAAATGTGTTCAAATATTCATAAAACATATGGTGTGGTAAAAAATGAATTATATAAACATACACAAACTTTCGGAGTAATATATATATATATATATGAAGGCATTTAAATGCCAAAATAATGTAGGCTACATGAATATATTATACAATATTTTTAAATATAATTTGCATAAAAAAAATATTGTATTCGTTATCTATATAACGTATGTCGTTGAATTCCGTGTATTAACTTTTAGCTAGATAAGTTCAGCTTAACTACACACAATGATAAATTGATGTATTCACGTTACTAAATTAATAGAAAAATTAACTAACTGACCAATGAAATATTATGGAACTTGGATTCTTGATTATAATAATATATAATATTAGTTAGTTAGTTAATTACATATACAAATATATAATTACATATAATCAATGCTAAAATATCTATAGCACAACCTTAACTTTTTAACTAGTTTAATTATTTTTAACTAATGTCACCGTTATGAAATAATAAACTTATTTTTTATTGTTTTATTTAATATGCTAGGTGCACAAATGCCACTTGGAAATAATAATAAATTGAGACTCTGCGAATAAATTATAAATATAATTGACATCATTATTATAATTATAATAATAGTATAATTAAATATCTATAAGAAACGTTTTTAGGTTCTTATTAATGTGTATTTTTTATTTTTTATTGGTAACTCAATAAATAAGTATCAAAAAAATAATAATAATAATTAATATTAAAATAAATCTAGAACTTTGAAATAATTCCTTTGTGGTTAACAAATAAACTAAAAATTTCAATTATTTAATAGCGTAAAATGTTTTTGTATAGTAGTTATCACTGCAATTTCGGTATTATATAGATATGTTTAATATTAATATAAAAAATTTTTAAAATATACCATAATACTTTTACAATAAAATCAAAATTACAATGAAAATATTTGTTAAAAAACTGAAGTGAAGAAAGAATGATTGTTTTACAACATACATAACACGTTCTTAAAAAAAAAAAACGAAGGGAAAAATTTTAGAGAAGTTTAACAAATGAAAATTTTTTTATTTACTCAAATTATTTATTATACCTGTTATATGTTTTTCAATTCTCCATTATCTTTAGCGTGGATTTTTTTTTATATATTTATTTATTTGCTTTTCATTTTGATGATATCATAATTTTTAAATAATAGTTTGGTATATTTTAATTTTTTATTACTCTAATTCGCATATACATTACATATTTATATACTATTATGAATAAAAATTTGTATTTATTATAAAATTAAAATTAAAATTAATATCTATATTTGTTTTATATATTTTGTATAATTTATCAAAATTTAAAAATGTAAGATGACTAATGACTTTGATTCAGATAAAAAAATTTAAATAACTATATAGTTTACAGGGTTTCCCAGATTTATTTACTAATATTGCAATATTTATTAAAAAATTTAATTTTTGAATGTCGTTTTTTTGAAAATTTAGTAAATTATTTTTTATTTTTTAAATTATAGGAGATTTAGAGATACTAAATTAAAGTGTAGTTATATATTTTTATGAAAATGTTGATATGTAGACTTCTCTTAGTTTCATCAAGATAGCGATTTTTGAGAATTTTTTTTATTTAATTTAAAAATGAATTATTTTACGTCATTTATTATGATAATTTAATATTATAATATCATAGAATGCAAAATTTATAATATCATAAAGATCTCAAGTGATAACACAATGTTATATAATAATATGCAAAAAATCATAGATAATAAAGGTCGATTTACAGAAAAATGGTATGCGTCAATTGACTATCAGGTATCACTAATTATATTATTGATTAAATAAAATTTTTTTTTTAAAAATTGCCATAATTTTGATAAAAATTAGATGTTAACAAATCAAAATTGCATATAATTGTATTTTTTAATTTTATATCTTCAAATTTTCCACAATTTAAAATAAATAGAGTTATGTTTTAAATTTTTTTTATATGATGTATTTTTTTGTTTTTTAATGTGATAAAAGTAAAATATGTTGATACCTAATAAATAAAAATAAATAAAAAATAAAATTCTAAAACTTAAATTTTTTGAGTAGATATTACATCTGAATCTGGGACACCCTGTAATTAACCTATAATGATTACATTGGGGAAGATAAAGACTAATTAAATTATTCATTATTAATAATTATTTAAACTTGGGGTAAACACCAACAACATTATTATTTATTCATTCATTCATTTAAATGACTATAAAATAATTTAATATTATAATATAAAAATAGTTTTTAAACAATATATGCATTTACTTTAACTCTTAATTATTTTAAATTTAAGATAAATAAGAATAAAATAAATAGATTGCAACAAATTTTATTTTTTTTTAACATTATTTTCCCAATACCATTGTTTTGTTCATATAATTTTTATTCATACAATAAATATGTCATTTTAAAAAAATCAAAACATAATTATAAATTAAATTACATAAAAATTAACTACTTGTCAAAAATATAATAACAATATATTACTGAAAGAGTAATAAATAATTTCAAAGAAAATCTATTCAATAGGTATAATATAAAGCAATCATGATTTTTAAATTAGTAAAATTGGCAAAGTCTGAAGAAATAATATAAATAATTTTTAAGGGGACTAATTTTATGTCTCAACATAATCTAAGCACGTTAGCTTACATATTATTGATTTTACTAAACAAATTTCAGAAACAAAAATGTATTTTATTTAATTGTAGGTATAAGTTTTATTGTTATTTATTTTATCGAATATTCATTTCAAATATTCATTATTGCATTACGTACATTTTATGAAATAATTTTACCTGATTGTTATACTTTATTAATATCATAAATAAATGTCCCAATAGACGTAAGTATATAATACAAAGTGTTAATTTGTATAAGTTATTAGTTTATTACATTTACATACATGAATTGTATACTATATGAATTAATTATAGGTATTGTTAATGTACAGATACAATTGTACGGTCGAAATTGTAAAATATACTTTTAACAAATTAAATAATCTTAAAAGAATACGTAATAATAATAGTTTTACAGTTTTAGGTATAAGTGTGACATATTAAAACACTTAAACCGAACGAGAATTATTTACATTTTCATTCACTATCTTTTAAATTGAATTTATATTTTGAAATACTATCCACACGAAACAAATAATAGTATATATTATATATATTACAATTGATTATGTATACAATATACATATATTATATATAATACTAATACATCTTATCCAATATTTTCATGTATTGATCTGTGTTAATAATACTATGATCTATGTGTTCTTATCAAGTTTTAGTTATTTAATTGATAATAATATTTTGCTATTTATATAAGAAACAATACGTTAACTTAAAATGTTTAAATAATAGCATTGGATAATTATAATTATTACAGTTACGTAGTATTATAATGCTTTGTAAAGTTTGTACTTATTTTATTATTATTATTTTCTAGATTGCCTGTTTCAAACTGATAATTTATATTCGATATTACCTACACATCAGCTGACATCATATTTTTCCTGTGAATAATTCAAGACTTATCAAAAAACTTCTTATCGATAGTAATAATAAATAATTTTTTTAAAGTTTTTCTTGTACTATAAAATTCAATTTATACTCAAAATAAACTATAGATCGTCGTGCTATTATAAATATTTAACTTTAAATAAGTTTTTCGAATTATTTATTATATAAATTGAATTTTTAGTATTATCGCATGCATTATATGAATATATTACACTTTTTACAAAATCTACATTTTAATATACCTACTGCTTAATATTTCTTTCGTGGGTAATTATATTTATTTATAATATATTATTTATTATATTTATTTATTGGGATCTTATAATATTATTAATAGTATACCTTACAAACGCAAAACTATGTAGAATTTAATGTTAAAACATTCAATATAATCAAATACACATAATTGTTTAAAATCGATAACAATCATATATATTTAACAAATGAACATTTAGTTTTTTATTCGATTTATTTTACAAACCGTTAGGTTTCAACATCGACATTAACGTACTACTTACTTCCGAATTTCTCCATTAAACTCATAAACAAATATGCAAATTACAGACGACTCGAATCGTTTAAAAAGTTTCGTACAATTGAATTGAATTTACTATGTTTTTTTTATGATGTTCATTTATTTTTTTACATAAAATAAAACTGTCAATAATATATTTAAATTAGTAATTAATATACGGTCAGCGTTGTATTTGAGAAGGAAAATATACATATTTAGTAAAATTTTAAAATAAATGACATTATTTAATTATTAAATTAAATAAAATCATATTTTCTTATAACCTATTCATAACGAGTTTCCAACAAGTGACGTCAGCCAACTGTTAAAAGCTATTAACAGCTGATAATCAATTAATAAATGGGACATCATCAAAGCCTATCATGGGGTAGCTTATTCTTTTCCACTGTTAAAAATTTATTGTTTTGATGCTTAAACTGGTTAAACTTTAATTTTAATAATAATTGGATAAACCTTTTAAAAACAGCTCCACATTAAAGAAAAAACTGTTTTTCTTCTCTTCCCCGAAAAATAATGTGACTGGAAGACTTATCCCGTCCATTACTTCGTTTATTTACTATCTATTATTATGTGAATAACCTAATATTTATATTTAATATTATAAATTACAAAACTACATAGAAATATTATAATAATAATATGTTTAATTGTAATAAAATCGATATACGTACAACGTATATATATTTCATTTGAATAATTTTTTTTTTAAAAAGTAAGAGGAACATAATATTATTTATACCTATTCGGTTATTTCCTATACGGACGTTTTATGTAATAAGATATAGGTATACTCATTGTTATACAATAACCTAGGAAAGATTTTGTTTCCGATTCGTCGAGTTTAATATAATACAATACCTAGTTAATAGTTTATAATTTCAACTAAACACAACTTAACTCAACGATCGACCAAAGAACTTTGCGAAAAATAAAATAATAAAAATAAACGTGAGTATAACAAACTATACATCTATATAATATTATTATGATGAACTTCATTTCAGAATTCATTGTACCTTCTACGTACTAGAACACTACTCTTTGGATTTATCCTAACTCCCGGGGTTCCTTCTATAAAATATTTACGTTTGTCTTCTTCGAAATCTTAAAAAACCAAACGGTTTCTCTAGTTTATAACATCAAATAAATATAATGATAATAATCAGTAATCCACAAAATATATTATATATTCACCCTTACGCATCAAACGTCTCACTAAAATCACTTTGTACCATACTACCATAGTACCTATTGCATTATTCACATATCTGTTCTGTAACAAATTTATGATTCGATACGCTTATATTATATTTAAATTGGACTATAAAAAATATATTCAATAGTAACTATTATTTGATATTTCGATTACGATTTACATTTTCCTATGACGCCGTTGTTGTGGAACAATAAATTCTATGAAATTGCCAAGTATACCAAAATCTGGTAATAGATATAGGTACTACATTTTTATTAATAAATTTAAAAAATATTTATTAATATTATTATTATGAGTATAAATGTGTAAGTATTATCCCTACAGGTACGTAGCCACGTAGGTATAGTATTTTTTAACATGGCTTTAACGGTAGGTACTTAACATAATTTAACATGATGTCATCTATTCAGAAGTACAACAACAAAAACAACAACAGTCGCAGCGATTAAATGGCGTCGTTTTCAGAGACGCGGTCGTGACGGGATACTGCTATCCCTTCGATGGCGATGATGATGATTTACAACAACGATTCCAGGTGTACATATTATTCAGTAAATAAAGGCTTTCGATGGCGATCCACGTGGAACCATCGAACGTGAAGAGTTTAGAAGTCGTCGAGGGTACGGCGGCAGTGGCAGCTACAACACTGAAGGAACCTGAGAACCAAAGAAATCCAATACCGATCCTGGACCTAACCAGAGTTTGTGCTAAAGAACTTTTAAAATTACCCAAAATATTACTTTTATGCATGTGGGTTAAAAAAAATTATTATTTATTAACATATAGTAAATACAACCTGCAGTAATGAATAAATCATAATTATTTACACTTATAACTCAATATAATATTATAATATATTTTAGATTTAATATGCAGTATTAGGTACTATATTTATAGTTTATACTAGGTATCTATGTATAAATTATTTCGCTTTATTTGTATTTTTTCTAAAGCCTCACCCTCTTCATCACTATCTTCACTTTAAATAGTATTATTTTTATCTAAAACTTCATAAAAGACACCATTTTATAGTTTGCCTTTTATTTTAATATATTAAAAAAAATTAAATATTACATTTTCAAATACAACAAAAGTTTAAAGAAAAAATTTTTAAATATCTACATTGAATTCAAATATATAATTTTAAAATTATATTTTAGGATAAAACACAGAGATCGCATATTTTAGGTACTTACGATATACGTATTTACAACTACCCATTTAAATTTGGAACTGCCCATTAGCGTAAGCTCTGAACCTATCCTAACCGTAACCTAACCTGTACCTGGACTGTTAGAACTATAGATAATAAAGAAATGGATTGATCACATATATTATACTGACACAATGTGAGGTAGTTCCGAAAGGGGCACTTACTGGGGAGGAAAACTGAGTCGATTTATAATAACATTTTAATGAAAGGTTGTCATTATTTAAGGAAAACTATTATTGACCCGCCATTTTTGTGACTGTAAATATTATAGAAGGTTAGAAACTTTTCACCCGTTTGTACAAAATAGAGGCCAAATACAACCGGTTGTGGAACGATAAGAATATACGATAAACAGCGGAAGTCCGGCATCGGAAAGACGTGTGACTGCACTCTATATAATAATATTGCGCAGTTTATTCTCGTGCTGTTTCTGACTTTCGGAATCGTATTATGTCATATTATGTTCAGTCATAGTAGTCATCGTAGTAAAAACGACAAAAATAGTTTTGAAAATATATTACTATTATATCACTCGTGCTGTGTTAATTTGTGGAGTTTTATCATTTATAAATTTCTGTGTAATTTTAAACATTTCAACAAATTAAATTTCACTTTAAATTGACTATCTCATAATCTAAAATTATTTTTAAATCAAAGGCAGAATATGAACAAATATCCAATTGCTGAGGAAATTTTACAAGGAGTAAATTGTACACTTTGTAAAATATATCATAGAAAATTAGCTAATCTAACCGACAAAAATAATAATACCTACAAATTGTATACGATACAATAATGCATTTCGTATCATATCGTAAAGTAATCGTGTTTAATGCGATCAAGTTCTAGTAAAGTAAACAAAGAAAATATGTAATATAAGATACAATTATTATTACATTTGTTTATATTTTGCTTTAATTGTGCTGCCGAATCTTATATTTCGGTTTCTACTTATTATCTACTTACGGATATGATAAAATAACACTATATAAAAAAAAAAAACGATTCTCCTTAAGGAAATCTGAACAACCGGTTTGTATGACGTAAGTTTTCCCTGCCTCGAGCAATTTATTAATCGTACAGAACGACTATTATTACGAATTTTTCATTCTTTTTTATTATTATCATTATTATATATTTTTACCTTTATTTTTAAACATGGTTGTCGGTTAATACCATAAATAACAACAACATTTTTTTCACTGACGTCCAGTTTTCTAAAAATTATATACTTTAGAAAAAAATAACATAATATTATATTATATTTCACAATAATGGTGAACATAAAATTATATTATCATGTTCTTATACACATTAGTTACACTATCTATGTATACCTATAATATGATATAAATACGCTATTTCACTTAAAATTCAACTGAACATATTCATAATAAGTATATTATTTCATATTCAATATTTTTAATAAAATTAAAAATTAAACCTCTATAATAAAATCGTTCATTAAACATTATTTAAATTCGTAGGTTCATGTTTGTCTTCTATATAACGCTTCTATTGCACGAATAACTATTGCAATATACCGAGAGAAAAAATCTCATCGACATAATATTTATAGATATAATTATAATATTTTATTTTATATACTTAGTTATATTATTTAAAGTTTAAATATAAATATTATTTTAAATGGTTCTATATTTATTATTTGTAAAATAATGTTTTTTTAAAAGTTCAACTGAAAAAGCTATTTAAATTCTAATTAAGATATATATCATATTATATAAACTGAATACACATCAAACGTTTTTGCACTACCTACTTTCCTCCCCCTTTTAGCTATTAATATTAGTTACCGCAACTTCAATTACCGTGTAGACTTCAATAGCTCAACTTATGGAAGGTAAATATTAAATAATATGCACGTAAAATACTACTGTCTGGTTGGCAATAATATAACTTATGCTTTGGGAATTCGTGTTTGAATTACGATTAATTACAATTTACATAATATTATGATATCGATCGACATATTTTTATAAATATTTCCAGATGATAAGCGGATAATATTTAATGCACGCGAAAGAAAAAAAAATAAACACTATAATTACTATAAAAAAGATTGACCAATATTTTGTGTATACATTTATAAATTATAATATATTAATTTTATAGTCATAGCCTCATAGGTAGTTATACCACTGTTTGCGTAATTAGATAAAAAAAAGTAGTTTTGCAACTCATCGTAATTGTTAATTATTATTAGACTTAGTTATACAGAGATATAGTAATTATTTCATGTTAATTATTTCAATTCAATATTACAGCAGAAAAAAAACACGATAGTACTTGTTTTAGTTTTCTAATATTAGATTAACTTTCTTGAAAGACATTTAAAAATACTAAACCTTCAAATGATCTTCGATTATATACCAATAATAAAGGAATACATTTTTTTTGTATTAAACATTTTCTTGATTTTACCTTTTAAAACAAAATATTATTTGGAAAACTTTTGATTTTCATGTACATGCAGTTAGACATTTGTAACAAATACTTATAAAATTGAAATTAAGAGAGATACAAAATCACATAAATTTAAAAAAAAATAGTCGAATTACATTTAAAATACCAGTTACAATTTTACAAACAATAATTATTAATATTAGTTTAGGTACGTGTTATTAAATAATTTAATTTAATTTTTTTTTTTTAATATTCATCACTTATTTTATTCAATAATTAGTCAAATAGTCAAAAAATATTAAAACGTTTAACTTGTATTGCACAATACTATGTGTACAAATGAAATATATTTCGATTTAAATCGAAATTCTGAAGAAGAACTTAGTGTTTAACTGATAATAATAGGTATTTATAAAATAAAAACCTATATTAAGAATACTATTCCCAATGAGTAATGTTTATAACCTATGTATATATTATTTAATTTATAATAAATGATACAAAATGTTTTCTTAATAAAATTGCAATACCTACGTCTAGAAATAATATTTGTTGTACTTAGCTAATTGTTCGTCGATATGTTGTAAAATATTAGAAGGAACACAATAATAATCATTAAAGTATTAGGTTAAAATATTATTTAAATACGCCCAAACAATATGGCAACTTGTCGGTTCTTTCTAAATCGACTTATAGTAAATGATACGAAATTAGCGTTTCACACGTCAAAATATTAAAAAGATAAAAAGAAAAGATTAATTATAATTTGTGCGAGATGAAGTATTTGTATTATATTGAATATGCTTTGGAAATATTCTCACTGATTTGTACCTATTTGTACCTAGCTATTCATAATAATAAAATGTTATTGTCAACATTGAAATACAATAAAAATCGTTAAGATACGATAACACATTCGTTTTTATAATCGTATACCTAATATTATTGTACGCATATAGTGACTTGCATCGTAAAATATTTTATTCTTCGTTTTTGTTTGTTGTTATATTTTTATATATTTAATAAAATGGGTATGTCATTCATTCGAAAATATTCGTGTCTTTAATATAAGTAATATGTATTTAAGCCAGGATTCGAAAATGTTTTTAAAACTTTATAATTATAACATTAAACTTGTCAAAATACAATCGAATTGTAAAACAGTAAACATTAACGGAAACAGTAAACGCTAATATTGAATTATCCCTAAACAAAACAAAAATAAACGAAACATTTGACAGATCAATAAACATAACTTAACTAAAAAAAAATAAAATTGTAAAACATCATTAATGATAATAAAACGTTATAATATTCTAATAAAATTATTTTTGATTCTTTAATTTTTTTTTTCGTATATTTGTATTCAAACTACCTTTGACTTTTACTAGGTTCTTATAAAAATTCCTGATTATTGAATTTTATATATAATATTATAATATGTCTTGAACCTACTTTTACATTTATTCCCGTTACCTGTATATTGGTTACCAAGAACCAATATAATTTGAAAATAAGTTTAAAAGTTTATTTTTAACTTATTCTTATTTTAAAGAACCAATAACATTAACACAATAGATTATTAAATTTTAACTAAACCCTTAACATACCCTGATGATAATTAATATGCTCGTACCATATCGGTATTTAAATAACAAATAAAGTAATATTGTTATTGAGAACCAACATTTTCTTCGAAATGATTATGTTCCAGTGAATGTCGAAAATCTGTAATAATTTCGTCATTTCCTACGCGTAATAGTTAGGTTTTAGATCGAGTTAGTTTAGGTAAAGTTGGGTTAAAACTAGTAGATATAATATTTATTATTTTTGTACTAATATCACGTAAACTCCACAGTTTTGATACATTTTTAATAACATATCTCATCGTAATAGTCTACGAATTCAATATTATACGTAGTGGATTTTTTTATCGAGTTATTAGTTATCAAGAATGTAATCGTAATATCCTAGTGAAATGCCAAACTAGATAACGGTGCTTAGCGGCTTGAGTAGATTAGGTTTAGTTAGGTAAAGTTAGGTTAGTTCAGATTAGGTCGGGTCAGGTACTAATCGGAATTTTTTCATAAGAAATTTAAACTTCAACAAAATAAACGATTTATCAGCAGTAGGTAGGTACTTATTAATACAATTAAATAGGTACATATACTTCTAATTATTCCTCGGAAACAAAATGTTTATTTATTTTTTTTTTTTTTTTTGAAAATTACGTGGACTTAATTTACGTAAAACAGTCTCAGAGTACCTAATCGAAATTATATAATACTGATATTAGTGGTCATTATATTATCGGTTATGACGTTAGGTTAAGTAAGGTTGCTCATAATTAGTTTAATTAACATGTGTTACATTAGCGTATCAACAAATACAATATTATTATAGTATTTCGGCAGTATATATGATCCACTGATCATAATGAAAGTGCATACGATGCATTTTACAAGTGCGTTTTCGTAAAATATCTGAATCTAAATTATAAATTATTCAGTTAAAACAATTAAAACATAACACAGTAAATTACTTAAGTAAATAAAATGCTTTAAAAGCATAAAAAATGTATAGTTTTTAAATTAAAATAATTTTGTAGATATCACTAATTCGATGCCATCTCTATATGTTTTCGATATCGATTTCTAGATAGAATTATCGTAAATTATCTTAACAGCATATGATTTGGTCTTTGGTATAACTAAAATAATACAAATAATTGATTTGAATGTTAGAAATATTGTTACTAACCATAATATAAAATGTGTTAATATAAAATACCATAATATTATAAGTTCATTATTTTATTATTAATCATTTAATTAACTCCCAAAAAACATATAATTTAATAATAATAAAAGGTATTCAATTAATATTTATTTTATATCGATATGGATATTTATAAATATATTTCTAATGTTTTGAGCACAACAAGCAGGTTGGATTATAATTTTTAACATATATTTGTATAGTAGTTGCATTTTTTAGTGAATATCAATAAATCAAATTAGGGAAACATAAATAAATTTAAAAAATAAAATAATTTATTTAACATATATGTTGTTAATTAATTACACAGCTACTGACAAATCAATGATTATGCAGAAATGCAGAATACCCGACGGAGATCAAGTTTTTTAGACGTTGGTCTGTATTCGCTTCCACAACGCAGCGCAAAATAATAAAAACCAATATTTAATTTAATATTCTTCATAACATATACATGTAAATTGGCAATATTTACATTTTACTTTGAACTTGTATTTCAAATAATATTCGATCGTGATACAAATTACACAAAAACTATAAATTACTTCATAATTAATTTATATTATATTATACAAAACGACTTCCGTATAAATTATAGTGTTATTGAAAAACTCAACCATCAAAATGATATAATCAAAATGAGACCTATTATACAACACTGTAATAACACATAACCTAACCAACTTAACTAACTGAGAAAATGATAAATAAATATATATTGCACACGCAATGTATTTATGTGTTATTATTATAATAACGTTTATTTTTACAATTAATACACGTTCGAGAAAACCCTGATAGAGTTTAAATAAGATATAATGTACAAATATTATCACAATAACACATCGATACCTAACATAGGTATTTCATCAAATGTACATTATTATACTAAATGGTATACTTAGGTTAAGTTTTTAAAAGTTAGGGTCCAGATTTTTAATATAATAGTGCAAACAGAATTTCTCGTTAAAAGAACTAAAAAAGGACCGTTTTAATGGTTAGTTTACATATATTTTAACCAGGCATGATGCATATTGAGGGAGCATATGATCTTAGTATATTTCACCCTAAATTAATAATGAACTGTCTAAAAATAATTTAGAAATGAAAATGTAATTTACATTGCTCTAACAATAACAATAATAATATTACTATTATCAATGGGCCAGGATATTAACTTGGACAAATTTATCTCCAACACTTTTTGCGCGAATGGACCTAACACGGATTTCCTTGCAAAAATATATTTTTTACGGATATTTATATTGAAAACCAGAAATAATTAATTAATTTTTAATTGGCCTGATTTTTTGTACGGACCTTGATCAAAACTGTCTCGCAAAATTATCTATAAACAAAATTATATTAAAATTTAGATAACTCATATTTTTTTTAAAAATCTAAAAAATTTTTAAATATAATGTAGAAATGTCTTGATAAATAATCGGATAAATCAGAAAAATAAACCACTCTATTTTAAGATAGAACTACGCATCTAATTTTCAATAATCACAGCTGTCTCCATTCTTATCTATTCGAGATAGGATTTTCAGAATATATTTTTTTTAGTATTGGTTAAAACACAATATGTTTAAGCTTAAAAACCAAAATTAAAAATTGTAATTATTAATGATTATTAAAAAATTATTATGATATAACTAAAATAAATAAATTCGAAAACGAGTCAATGTGATTATTACCGCGCAAAAAAAAAAAAAAAAAAATTAGGAATTACCATAAAAATACCAGCTATACTATAAAACACTATACTATATAATAGTAAATATCTAGCAAAGAAATCAATAAATTATGATATAAATACAATATATATATTTATTTTATAACATATCTGTACGCAATAATAATGACTATATTATTATAGTCATGGTCCAAAGAATGTGATCAGAATGATAATTTTCCGCTTAGAAAAAAATGTATTTCGACCTAAAACAGATTCAGTTAAAAATATATCGTAAACAATAGAAATATTATAGTAAAGTACGAAATCAATCGATACTGACGTTCTGGCTGACAACTACAATAATTGTAATAATAATTGACATCGGTCGAGTACTTTCAATCGAATATAAGCGAAATGGTGGTATAAAATATTGGAAAAAATTAGAATCGAAAAAAAAAATAGAAGATACATTGACGCAGTTATTTCTGAGTCTATATGCGGCACACGCTATATGACAGGAACGTGCCATCATTATATTGTGTAAAAGTCAACTCGTATATAAAATGAGAGATGATTGTGATGGTGACCAAGAAACTGGTATAGCAGCTTCACCGTAATTCTGTTTATGGTTAGGTTAGACGTAGGTTTGATGACAGTCTGCAAAAACGATATACCTATTTCATATTTGTTTTTCATCACTGGTGACGGCACAAATAACAATTTAGTGTGAACGGTTGCGTGCAAACTTATAGACTTGTTAACTGTTGACAATTAACAAAAATTATAGCACTTAATTCCAATGTGTGAAAATAAAATTATGATTCAATTCTGGTGAAAGACAATTTAAGTGTAGATAATAGTGATTATTACACTTATCCTATAAGGGTTGAAGAAATAATAATATTGTTTGACTAAATTCCATAATAACTTATCCTAACCGACGGTTATAAATTAACTGAAATCGTGTTAAAAATAGCACCTATACTCTCTACCTAAACTAACCATTAAAGTCAGTGTGTACTATAGGAAATCAGTATTGAATATTTAAAAATAAAGAAATCAATATTTGGCTTTATTGACATTAATTCATATTAATGCCATATTTCAATAAGCTTAAACTAGTGTTATTCGACCTTTTTAATGTGACGAATCCAAAAAAAGAATTATATGCTAAAAATTATTGTTGTACAGATTGAGAATAACTGACCGAAAGCTACATCCTCCAAATAGAATATCATAGGTCTCAGATGTTGTATGAAAAGTGAGCACCTATATATATATATTATTTTAATTTTTAAGAATGTTATTGTTTAAATGATTTTAACCAAAAATTTTATCGTCATTCTCGTGTCACATAAAACACTCGACGCTTCCTTCCACTTCATCCATCTATACTTTATCCTATTTTTCATACCCTCTATAGAACTACCACCCATTTAATACTAAATATTTAAATAAAAAAATTTAATAAAAAAATGCAAAAAATTATATTAATGAAATAATCGTACTTCACAAATATTTAAGTGCTAATATTTGAGCTTAAATTTCAATTTTCATTTATTCTCGTTAAGAAATATTTGAAATTATAAAATGAAAGGTAATATAATTAACGTGAAACTAGCTAGTATGTATTATAATTAACATTACGTCTAAATGATAATATGTCTATATAAACAACATTAAATTTATAGTATTTTTATGGACTATTATTATTGAACAGTTGAATAATATTTATAATACGTATTATATTGTGTGTTTTGAAAGATATTAAACCTTTATACTTGATAAAACAATTAATTTTCTACCTGATAGTTTGTTTAATTTAAATTATTAAGTAGGTAAGTACAAAATAATGACTTACGATATTGTTTTCTATTTTTTATTTTTATTTCCAATCGATTCTGGTATAATTAGAAGTGTGAATAATGAACATAAAAATGTGAATAAATGAATCGTTTTTTTTATTATTATTTTTGTTATAATGTCCGTTGTCCGTTTTTATAAAGCTTTTCAGGACTCGTACAAAAGTAATTTATCTAAAAACCCTTTTTTTTTATTTGTTGAACTTTTAAATTTGCATGTAACATGTAACATCATCATTAGCTGTGACATAAATTATTGCACCGTAAAATAAAACAATAATGTAATTTGGTTGATTAATTATAAACATCCTAACTGCTCACGTTATAATAATAAGTATATATTATAAAGAGATATAATTACACGTTCAATAATAAACCAATTCAATACACAATATAATTTTAAAAATTGATTTGAATCTTAATCAATCTTAAAGATTAAAAAATATATAAATAGATTTAAACAGATCTGCATATTCTCTGAATTTAAATTACATGACAATATCACGCGAGATAACCGGTAAATGTGGTTTTTATAATTTTTTACTAGATTTAAAAAAAACATCACCTAAAAAAATTATGATCCACAAACATGTGTCGATAAAAAATACTAAAATTAATAAAAAATATAGTATTTAAGTATTTGCGTGTAGAAAGTGTTTAATTCATTTATTATTATGTAATATAAAAAAGTAGATAGGTAGTACTATACAGATTATTTTATGCAACTACAATTCTTATAATGTCTATGAATTATTCTAATATTTCTTTATAGTTATTACATATTATTACATAATACTGGCAAATTATTAAAATTACCGAATAAAACCATAATATCTCATTTTTTAACATTAAAATCAACAATATAACACAGATAACACATTATATTATCTAATATAATTATATTATGTTATAGAAAATAACGATTGAACCTAAAAATGTAATAAGATACTGCGGAATATACACCGCACCATTGTACTGTCAAATCGTTTCCTTTTTGGTGTCTATCTGCAGCATACGAATCTGATAAAATAACATTAAAAAAAACTACGATTCTTCTTAAGGAATAATACGGACAACCAGTTTGCGTGACGTAATATTTTATCCCTGCCTCGAGCAGC
Organism: Eriosoma lanigerum; assembly: GCA_013282895.1. Taxonomy (NCBI): domain Eukaryota; kingdom Metazoa; phylum Arthropoda; class Insecta; order Hemiptera; family Aphididae; genus Eriosoma; species Eriosoma lanigerum. The sequence goes on along the minus strand of CM023357.1, from coordinate 624,798 downwards.
GATTTATTAGAATCACGGGGAAAGACTGTTATTATTTTTATATCGTGGTATTTTTCTCGGTTTTTTTTAACCGGACGATTTTAATACTAATATTTGACGGTAGTGAATTAATCGTGATGATTTGCAGCTCGTTTTCAACAAAAACCCTCGTTTATGTACACTTTCTAATCCCGGGTAATATGAAATTGAAAATCTAAATTTATATTAGTATGAGGTTTTAAAAATATGGAAAAGTGTTCGTGTAGTTTTTTTATATTTTAGAAGATTTGTCGTGATAATTTATAAATAAACTACAGATCGTATGCCACTTGCTAAGATACTATCAAATGTTTCAGTAAACGAAGTAAGTTTTAGCGAGAAATACATTTTTAGATTCTGAGCGAAGCAAAAAATGTTAGATTTTTGAATATTTTTTTAAGTTTGAAAACACAATTTTGGGTAGAAATAATTGTCCGATTACAACGAATAGGTTAGGCGAATTTCCTCAAAATTTCAATAGAAAATTGCATCTAGTTGGTACTTTAATTAGCTCGTTTTTCGAATTTCTCAAAAATGTTTCCTAGTATAATTAAATAATATACATATTATTATATTCATTGTTTAATGATTAATATTTATATATTATATACATTCAAGCAATCATCAAATGTTTGAAAAGTATGTATTTTTAATTTAATTTAAATTTTTTTATTATTATAAATAATACAATAAACATGAGATCGTAGTTAATAAAAAAAATCACAATTTCTCTCTTTCTCAAAGATTCGAATGAAAATATCGTGATCATAACACGATTCACGACAATATTATTGTACTACTAATACTGATAATAATAATAGTATATTATTTTATAATCTCTTACAGAATATAAAATATTAGGATCTTGACGTTTGAAATCTGAATACAATATTATTGTGTAGGTACAGAATATATTGGTGACAATACAGTGACGATTGTATATTCCTACCTATCCCAGTATGTTGATTTATGGAACACTTTGTGTATTCTATAAAAGCCATTATTATAATTGTTTGTAACTAAACGATTATTTAATAATAAGATGAGTAAATGTGATTTTATTTTTATGTTATCGTAATCGTTTTTGACCTTCGAATCATAAAAGTGGATACAAACAAATAATTAAATTTCAATATTATAACATCTATTTTCATACGGTGATATAGGTACTTAATAACATAATGTCTGCAGATACAATACAATAAATCATATGATTATTAGAACTAAATATAATATTTATTAAATTCATTACCTGTTTTTATTTTTTTTTTAATCCCTTTATAACGATTAGGTTATATATAATAATTAGTTATAAATAAAATATAATACAAAACAGTAAAAATGTGTATAGATAAGTATATTAATTTGCAATTATTACAATTAATTACTACAGATTAATTTCACTATTAATTATTATTTCAACACGTCTCAAACCCCAAAAGTCAAAAAAAAATCATAAACGATATCGTTAACATTACACAAAATATAACCAGTTAACACAATAATATCATGTCAATATAAATTATAAATTGCAAAATACAATCTGCAGTCTGCCAGAAATCGGTATCAAACATAATATTTTTATGCAATATGCACATAGCACATAGCCTACCGATAATATTATGTTTTGTATATTACTAACAATTAACATTAAATCAAAAATATTAAAATCATTTTTTATGTATAAATATAAAAATCGAAACGTTTTAAATCATTATTTCTAAGGCTACAATAATAATAATTCATTGCATTTAAGGATTTTCTCAAATTCATTAAATATAAGTTATAAGGCTTGCGTTAAAATAATTACTTATTAGGTCGATCTCAAATATAACTTATAATAAACATCATGAAAATATTTATATAATATTGTCCTATTAAAAGTTTATTTAAAAATATTAATTTTAGTAGTTTATAATCGTTTTAATTTATTATTAATGTGCCTACTAACAAGTATGCCAACTAATAAGTATACACCTTAAAACAATCGATGCAATTATTTTTGTATTTTAATATCATCAATTTTCTAAATTTAAGACAATTTAGAGGTAAATCGATTAATGATGGAGGAAAAATAGTGTTATATTATTATAATTAAGAATTAAAATTAATATAATTAATTATGGCATTAGAACCTGTGCCATGCACGAAAAGAAACCTTTTCATATTGTTATAATAATATAGTATAGCTATCGTATAATCTACGACTGATAATAATTTATATTAAACTAACTGTGAATAACGTTTTATAAAGTATTTTATACTAAATTACCGTATTTTACATGTAGTGAAGCTTATAATATTAAATTTGAGATCTTCGAATTAAAATATACATTTTCAGATTGTATTAAACGTTAAATAAATAAAAATTACAAATAAATATATTATATACACGTTAAAAAATTATATTACACATATAAAATACGAATATAAATACTCAAAAGATAAAAATAGTCTTATCCCTAAGGACCGGTATTTTTTTATATATCATAAAATAGCTATAAATTAAATTTCGTCAAAAAATTGTTTCGTTATTTTCAAGTAAGTTTATTGCTAATGGGAAATTGTAATAATAATCTTCTCTCTGAAAGTCAAGTAACATATTATTATTATAAAGGTAAAATAATTTAGATTATTAAGATATATTTAAATATAAAAACCTAACAAATTCAAAAGATTTAATACTCACTGAAAAATGTTTTACTGCATTTAATCAATTTTTATTGATGTGATATTTAAAATGTATTCGTATGTAGATAATTAACAAAATAAAAACGGCAACATTTTTATAAGTATTCACTTTTAAATTATTTAAATTTATTAAACAATTTTAATCAAGTATAACAACCATAATTTGTACTTATTTGATGTAATTATGACATTAATGATATTATAAAACATCCATTTTAATAAAACATTATACTTCTTTATAAATGTTTTAAATAGTACTCTTCTGACTTTAAAACAGTTTAATTATTTTAGCTTTGATATTGTCTTCATTTTTAGAAACTATTATACAGAAACGTTATGACTTGGCTACATTTGCTCATACTAAATAAATTTAAACTTGAAAGCAAAAGCTAAAAATCATATTAATATCAAAGAGTTCATTTTTCTTTCAAACAATATTAAAAAAGTATTTTCTGGTTTCTGTAGTTGATTTAAATTTTGAAAAACTTTATGAAAGGGAATTTCATGGTTAAACTATAAATCGGTTCATAAATTGAGAATTTAGACGCGAAACCCTGTACACTATAATAATTTATATCTTATGATAATATATATATATATATATATGTTTTAGTACCCTTTTTTTTATTTGGCAAATATTAAAATCAGACGAAAACACTCTAAAACATTGATTTTGAATTATAAATATTACAAATGTAAAGTATATATTTTATTTTGATATTATAATTTATGCTTTTTTTTGTTACAAAACGGTTTGTCGCCAGTAAAAAACGAAAAAAATTGCTTTGTAACATTATAATTCAAATATATAGTGTTTTCAATTTTCTCTGTAACTGAATTATGTACAATCAAATTTTATCAAATAAAAAGTAAACAAAATGTGCAATTTAATGCGGCTAATTGTCACTTTTCACCATCAGTATTTAACTGTAATAAATATTGAATAAACAACTATAATATAATTTATATTTAGGTAAGGGTCAAAGGACTACTATACTATACTATACGAGTGTAATAATATGGTGAAATATTTACATTTTCCATTGTAATTACTTGATGACCGATTGCAAGTGAACGTGACCCTTCAAAACTCTGTTATAATCAACACTATGATAACAGTTATCTATTTGCAAAATGTTTAAATTATAATAAATGTTTTATTCGTGATATTCAGTAATACGGATGAAAAACATTCGAAAAAAATAATTAGATATTTTAGTTTCTACCATAATTATTGTCAACCCATAAAAAAATGCATCATATATTATTAAAATATTATGCGTTTATGTACCAACCTATATAATTAAGTAGGGTGTCACAGAGAAAAGAAAAATTAAAAACAGAAGTTGTATAACTCGATCTCACTATTTATTAAGCAAATAATACGAGAAATAAGATAATAATCGTAAAATTAAAAACGTGATATTATTATTTTTTGTTATTAAATAAGTATCAAATAATAATTAACAATAGCTGTTTATAATTTATTAGACGAATAAAATAATGTACAGATATATCTGTCAAAACTTTACAAAATACGGAATTGATTTAAATAATAATTTGCACTTACGTCTTACGTATATAATGTCGTCCTCATCATTTGATAAAATCGTCATTCAATAGTTGACCATTTCATGAAATAAAAACCTATTTTTAAAGTGTAATTTTCTTCACGTTTTTGTGAATTATTGAGTAATAACTCTTCACACATAAATAAATAATTATGATTACCACGTTTTTAATTAAAATAATTTAGTGTCCTTTTATTATAATTTTTTTAGGAATTAAGTATATAATACGATTGGTTGCATTTCGTACTAAGTTACCATGACTTGTTATCATCTTATTTGCAGATTTTAATTAATATTATTAAAATCTATACCAATTGTCAAAAACATGTTTTCATCATTTATATAGGTACATTTACATTTCTCTTATAATATTTTTCTACTGAATATTCGTATTCACCGAAATAATTTTGTATTTATTTATTTATTTTTAACCACAGTATAGATTTCATCAATTAATAATTAAATCACGTATATAATCTTCTTTAAAATGAATAATGGGAAAAATAATTTTCAAACGTATTAGGAATGATTAATATTTAAATACTTAACAATTAATTATAGTTCGGTACTTTTCATCGGTTTCTTTTAGATCTTCACAAAAACGAGGAATGTATTGGTTTTACAAAGATGCTAATTTTTTTGTTTGATGTCAGATTTTTTAAAACACTTTTTCGGGTAGAAATAATGGTCCGATCAACATAGTTAAGACATGCTATCGGTAGAAAATTGTATCTACTTAGTACTTTACACAGCTTATTTTTCGAAATTCTTTATAGTTTTTCCTTGGGATAAGAAAAATTACCAAAAAATGGTGGAAAACTGCGAAATTCACGGAAACTGTGATTTTGATTTTAAATATTTATGATAACTAATTTTGAATGCAGGGACTTGAAATTTTTTTTGAGTGTTCTCATAGGTACTGTACATACGGGATAAAATTTTGGAACGAATTGTCGGTATAATATATTGAATATCTGACCGAGTTACGCTCAGAATCATATTTTTGAATCCAATATTATTGCTATATGCTTTTTTCTTTTATAGTTATTTAAAAAATCTAGTATTTTTCGAAGGGAATAAAATAATTATGAAAAGTATTAAAAATACAGTATTAATTACTATAAAATTAAAATTAAAAAATATATGAAATAATCTATTCAGAATATTCGAAATTATATTACCCGAGTCTGGGTAAAACAAACGTTAATCGTAAAACCGCTCTGAAAGGACGTTCAAAGTTCGGCTGGTTTTTCGTTGTACAAAATAAGTTTATCCTAAATTATAATCAAAATTCACGTAGGTAACACCTAACTGTAATAGAAAATGTTTAGATAATATCAGGTTATCATTTTAAATGAATGAACGCTCGTTTATAAAATATTATATTTAATGTCGATTCTATCTTTTGCTTTTATTATTATTATTATTATTATTATTATTATTATTATTTTTTTTTTATAAAAAAAAACAATCCAATTGATCGAGTAACCTATAAACCATTCGCTATTACAGTACCTGCTACTACTCAACGTTCTCAAATAAAATAACTCTTCTCCCTCGTAGCGGTAAACTGTTATTTCCTAATATATTTATACCGTAAGAAATAAAAACACCCTCAGGCAATAAACTGTGCTAGTCCATACATAACACACTTCAATCCCGTGCGTTAATAATCGTGATTTGCACATGTACTTATTTGTAACATATACTAAGATAAAGATATACTCAATAGGTATGCTCAATGATGGACCAAACCATAAGACTTACAAGACGATTTATCGTCGATATACCTATATATACATAGTAATAATATTGTATAATGCCATGATGGGATGTGAAAAGAATAATATTATGTTGCAAATAAACAATAAAAATAAACGTTTTTATTTTTCACCGTCTTTTTGTAACAATAATTAAGGCTAGGATTTTGATGACATAAAAAAAGAAAAGACTATAGAAAATGAAAAAAAATCAATACGAAAACACGTTCAAAATATTTTATAATTATAGTTTTTTTTCATAATTTATAATAACAATAAACAATAAATGATATATAATATTTTCTTAACTTGAAATACAAATTGAAAAAATTATATATATTATATATGTTTACACCGTTCTATTGTAACATGAAATTTTTATCACTATGCTGTTATATGTTATGAGTATTTATTACAATGATAAATTTCGACGTTCAATAATTAATTGTGGTTTTGGTTTTAATTTATTAACTAATATTTTTTTGTAGAAAACAATTTAAAAATTCTCTAAAAATGTTAATTTATCAAAACTTTGTTAAAATTAAAATTAAAAACAACTGAAATGGAATTTTCCGGGATAGAAAATATTTTCCGGTATGGAGTATACCGGTCACAGCTACCGTAATGTTTCTAAGCGATTGATTTATTACTAACAATAGGTAATTGAGAATAATATGGTCACCCTGTATGATGTTATAATTTTATAAATATACTGGATTTATATTTTATGTTATCGGTATGTTAACAACTTTCTATACAAATGAGTGTAGATACAGGTGTATAGGTGTATATATATAGGTGTTGTTTTTATACCGATATTTAATTCTACTGAAATAGGTAATATGAGCATATACGTATAGGTACTGCAAGTACGACGTGTAGTGTATCTCATTGAGATACATCGATGAAAACAATTATCTCTAATTAATTAAATATTGTTGAACCTGGTATATGATTTCGGAATAACATTCATTTTTTAATATTAAATGAATTCCATTTTGAAATAAATTTGAATAGTAACGAAAAACTATTTTAAAATCAACTAAAAAAAAAAAACATGAATTCGTGAAAACGTGAAAACGTGAATCTCAAATATATATTTATTACAGTTATTTTTATGCTATTGTGTGCTTAAAACCAAAAGTTGCTAACTTTTTCTTCTTCTACGCCTTACACTCACTATATGTGGTCGACCATCCTGGTCCCACACTTCCATAGATTTATTTAGTGAAAAGTTGCTAACTAAATTAAAATATATATATATATATCTACATTTTAGTTAAGTTTATAATTATTATCTACAGTTTACATAAAGAAAAATATATTTTTTAGTGTTATTAAAGTAGTCATAAATAACCAAAAGGCGCTATCAATTTAAATTACTAAACTATTATTTTCACAATATTTTAATAAAACTTTTTGTGTTAAATTAAAATATAAAACACTATAAAATTAAAATATAAAAATTAAAGACTAAAAGAAAGGTATTCTATTAATATCGTTATGATTTTAATCATACAATAATTATAATTAGTATTATACCTACGATAGTATAGTTATAATACCAATACTTGGATAATCCTTTACTATTACTACTATTACTTAATATGTATAATAAAAATATGAACTATATTACTTTAAATAATTTATCTAATTGTGATTTTATCACAATTAGTTAAAAAAAATAACAATTGTTTTTATTACAAAATCATAACTGTTATTATTATGTTCACCTTCACGAGCAAAATACATTAATTTTTTGACGATCGATTTATAAGAATAATTATAATTTGTCAAAGATCAACAACGAATAGATTATTTTTTACCTTAGACGATTGATTGAAAAAGAAAAATAATAATACAGTAAAACCTTCCTTATAGGACATCCTCTAATAACGATAGTTTTTATGTTTATCTACCTATAAATTAAAAAACCAAAGCTGGGATAATTAACACATTTTTTTCTCATTAAATTAAGTTGTTAATTTATATAGAAATATTTAAGTTAAACTAAAAGTTAAAAATCACCTAAAATTTAGTTAACTTTAAAACAATTTAAATATTATATATTAATTTTTAAAAATATGTGTTTTCATTTTACCTTCAATTTTTATCATAATAATAGGTTTTGAGTACTTATTGAATATTGACAAAATTGAAATTAATAAAATATAAAAGCATGTTATTTTTTATAAATAAGTTTATCATTCGACTTAATTTTATAAAAATAAAAAAACTATTTATCTGAAAAATAAATTGGTATTATAGAAAAAAATTGATTCGATAAATTAAAAGTTAACACTTAAAAAAAGTAACTCGTTACACAACTTTTTTAAATTAACTAAACTTTTTACCTCGTTAATGGCTAGACTCGAATAAAATATAGGTAAAAAATATTAATTCGTTGACATTCGACATTGGATTCGTCCGTTTGGCCACCACTGTGTAAATAATATGATAATATTATTTAAAAATAAATAAATACTATATAAAGAAACGTATTAATAATCGTCTTTAACAGCAGCAGCGGTCATCAGGAGGAGTCTAGTTTCGAGAACGGGAA